>ML100923.1:160530-177193 GCA_003697995.1 Taxidea taxus jeffersonii | reverse complement strand
TTGTGATCGCTCCATATTATTTCTTACCATGATCACTGTACCAAACAAAACTTTTAAAGAAGATCATGACTGGACAAGGTATGAAGAGAGTTCAGATATTCTGAATCCAGGTATGGACCAAGTCCTTTCAGGAACCACGACTTCATGCTCCTCACCCTGCTATCTCTGCCCACCTCTCAGTCCACCTTGGGGTACATCCATTACAAAAGCCTGAATAAACCTTCAGAAGAGTTAACTACTGAATACTTTTTGCTTAGTGTCTCAGGTGAAACAGACTTGATATAAAAATCCATCATCTTAGGGTTTGGAGGGGGTGCTCTCTCTTAGGTCACCAGGTTGTACGTGCCAACCTCCTTTGTCCATAAGTGACATACATATCCATACTGAGGCTACGAATAGGTGCCATACCTTAGGAGTCTCTACTGTGGGGTCATACATATCTTGTTAAGGGGATAAACCAGGGCACCTGGGTGGCTCCATCAGTTAAGGGTCTGCCTTCCACTCAGGTCACGATCCCGGAGTCCCAGGATCAAGCCCAGCATGTTGGGCTCCCTACTCCAGGGGGAGCCCCCTTCTCCCTCCCCCTCTGCTCCTCCCCATTTGTGCTGACTTTCAAATAAATTTTGAAAAATCTTTAAAAAAAAAAAAAGAAGGTGATAAACCTACATGAATCCTGTATCTAACCCTTTGCATTAGCTTTGGATAGAAATCTATGAGATTAAAAAGTCCATCCATAGGGTTAAAAAAGGAGAAATGACCTACATTTAAAATTATACCATTAGTGTGAAAGGCAGCTTAAAAGCAATTTTTAGTGACAACATCATATTGATGAAATCCAGCAGGGCCAAACTCATGGACAGAAAATTTAAGCAAAACTTTGAAAAAACAGGATGAATTACAACTCTGGAGTAGCACTAGAAATTTGACTACTATTATCTCACAGGCCACCCAATATCTAATTATAGGAAATTCCCATACTTAATTTTAAAGGTCAGAGTTTGAGATACATATCCCACCCTATCTATCTAGCTAGCTATACATACACACACACAAAACCTGATATATGTAGCCATGTGTGTGTGTGTATATATATATACAAATCTATCTATCTATCTATGTATTATTTTTACTAGGCTTTCCTATATATTTCCCATTAGACTTCAGGTGAGAAACAAAAATTTTTAATAAGAATATACACAGTTATGACTAGAAACACATTTTATATCCCCTATTCCCCTGAGCTGTTCAAAACAAATGATATTAAGTTTTCCTTATTAACTTATGAAACTTTTAATATTACAATCCTAAATTATATTCCCATGAAGTTCACAAATGTGTTTTCTTGATACTGCACATTGAAATTCAGCCTGAGTTATCACTTAATTTTTCACTTTTCATGTGTTCATTCTTTTATTCTTTTCCTCCTTCAGCACTGCAAAATATAAAGATTCACTTTTCCACTCACCAAGCATATATTGATTCAATAGTTACATAAGTTCCTGGGAACCTTTATCCATCAGACATCTTAGCCTTCTCTAAATTCTCTTCCTGACTAAGTCTGAAATTGGCTTCACCATTTCTTAAACTTCTTACAGCTTAGTAAAGTAGAAAACCATTTTATGAACTCACTGTATTCCTTCAAGATAATCAATGTTAGGAATTGTATTCAACTGTCAGAAATAACTTTTCAGACAATAATTACAGAGCACAATGGCAGCTTCTCATTCATCAGTGTAAAAAGTGTCTACAGGTAGAAAAAAGAATATCTAAGGCATAGGGGATTCTGCTTCTGAAATATGTTTTTTTTTTTCTCACACACCCAGTAGTTGGGCTTAATTGTGGTGAATGCTTGTGTTGTAACAAAATGGTGATGCCATTACAGAAAGTGGTTCATTCCAGCAGCTGGTTCTCAGCACACTTGCTTCACAGCTGACGAAAGATTGCTCCGACTATTAACACCGTGCATTGTTATCGTCCTTTGATGAGGGAGCCTCCACCACATTTAAAGTGTAATAAAGCTATTTTTTTCCCTTGAGAGTTCTATCAGAATGCGGGGAAAATATTTGGCAAGCCTATATTGTCAGCTATTTATATTTTAAATATAGGTGGAAAACTGAAAGGTTTTAAGTAACAAATGGAATGAATGAGAAGAATACGTATGGTCCTAAGGAGGGCCGAGCAAATGCACATAACTAGTTCCAAACAATCCTAACCACAAATATCCCTGATTACAGCCTAACAGAATCATTTTCTGGTCTCATGGATCACAACTTTCCATGTATTAGATTTAAGAGCAAGGATATAAGCTTTGTGTTCTTTCCAAAGAAAGTCATAAAAAGCCCATTATATTTTATATTCTCGCTTCTTTAGAGCATTAGAATTATGAAAAATTAAACTCTTCCTTATCAAAACTGTATGTCACCTTGTAGATCATAAGAAAAGCATAGGAAATAGAATTTTAAAAATCACACCATGAACTTCATGAAAAGGGACTACAGGACTTCTCTTAGCTCACTGTCATAAAAGCATTTCTTTGTCAAGTTAATTTGATGAAAACAGGGATCTGGATTTAAGTTCAAAAGGATGTTCTTTCAAGAAACACTTATTGGATGGTTACTATATGCCACATGATACTGTTAGTACTACAGACATCTCAATTAATACTCCAAAAGATAGTATTCACTAGCCATCTTGGTTTTATTTTATTAAATTTATTTTATTATTTTGATTTAAATTTATATTATTTTTATTTATATAATAATATAATATATAATTATATACAAATAAATATATCTTAATATTTATTTATATTAAATTTATTTTATTAAATTTAATAAAACCATCTTGGTTTTATTTTATTTTTACAGCTTATAGTAGATGTGAAAACAGCAGCTCAGAGTTGTCAAGTAACTTCCCCTCAAGATCCAGAGATCTGAAGTAAATAAAATCAAGTTAAAGGGCAAGTCTAATTCCAAAGCCTTTGTTCTTTGCATCATATCACACTGCTTCCATACACTCCCCTATTTACTGTAGCCTAACGGGTTACCTTCAAGATGCTTAGTCTTCATGTCCATTTTAATTTTAGCACAGTCTCTTATTGTACTTCCTTCCTCCCTTTCCCAGATTTCTTACACTCTCCTTTACCACCATGGGGTTAAAAAAATGATCCTTCCAAAAAATATTTATGGGGCAATGGCTCTGTGCTCAGCACTGTGTTGGGAGATTGGGAGAGAGTAAGACTTGGTACTATGATTCATAAAACCCTAGTAGGTTAAAGGGTAAAAGAAGAAATACACACACAATAATAATCATATACTAATTAATCTAATTACATATGAATTAACATGTGACAGACACCATGAGACAAGTTTTTCACATACAAAACTACAAATTCTAATAACATCTCTATAGGACAGAAATCATCAATATGCCCAACTTACAGGGAGCTCATCATGGTTTAGGAAGTTAAATAACTTTTCCAAAGAAAACAGTTTTGTAAGAGACAGAAATCATATTTAAATTCATGCTCCTAAGGGAATCCCAAATTAAGGGGATTACCTTCTCTTCCCAATTTGAAGATACCCACCCTAGCTCCATACACCTACCAAAAAAAAAAAAAAAAAAAAAGATATATTTCTTCCAACTTGAATATATAAAAAACTTCTTGGGGATGGATTTGATATAGTCAAGTGCCCCATTTCAATACTTAATTTGTTAATATGATAATTCATTAAGTATATTTAAAGTCATCTATTTTAGAAAATAACCTATTAATTAAGAAAGACATTTCTTTTTCTAATATCGCATTTTGGGAAGCAATTGTTATTGTCACACTTTAATATCAGGATCTTCAATTCACTGGAGCCAGGGTTCAAGCATCCAATGCAGTTTTCCAAACACTCTGTTGTTACTCTCACTAACATCATTCGAGCCACAGCACCTTCTCACTCCATCTATAATGCTGCCACTGGCAACCGTACCACAAACCCAAAAGCGCCATTCTCAGACCCATAGGGTTGCTCTTCGCTTTGTATTCATTCCATAAGTGGGTATTTGTTGAGATATAGCCAAGTATTGTTGGGCTTTAGTGTTCCTTAACAGGCTCATTTATAATTTCCAACAACCGCAGTTGTAAAATTATGAACCTAGGAAGTCCAAAGAGGAGTTCTGATCTAGACACAATAACAGAAATGGTCATCTTGGATACAAATGGCTAACAGATACGTGAAGAAGTATTCAATGTCACTAGCCATCAGGGAAATATAAATCAAAACCACAATGAGATACCACCTTACACCAGTTACAATGGCCAAAATTAACAAGACAGGAAACAACAAGTGTTGGGGAGGATGTGGGGAAAGGGGAACCCACTTACACTACTGACAGAATGTAAGCTGGTACAGCCGCTCTGGTAAACAGTGTGGAGTTTCCTTAAGACATTAAAAATAGAGCTACCCTACAACACGGCAATGGCACTGCTGGGTATTTACCCCAAAGAACCAGATGTAGTGAAAAGAAGGAGCACATGCACCCCCAATGTTCATAGCAGCAGTGTCCATGAGAGCCAAACTGTGGAAGGAGGCGAGATGTCCTTCAATGGATGAATGGATAAAGACGTGGTTCATATATACAATGGAATATTACTCAGCCATCAAAAAGGATGAACCCTCACCATTTACATCGACATGGATGAAACTGGAGGTGATTATGTTAAGTGAAATAAGTCAAGTAAAGAAAGTCAATTATCGTATGGTTTCACTCATATGTGAAATATAAGGAATCATGTGGAGGACCACAGGAGAAGGGAGGGAAAACTGAATGAGAAGAAGTCAGAGAGGGAGACAAACCATGAGAAACTCTGGACTCTGGGAACCAAACTGAGGGTTACACAAGAGAGGGGAGTTGGGAGGGGGCGGGGTAACCAGATGATGGGTATTAAGGACGGCATGTGTGGTGATGAGCACTGGGTGTTATATACAGTTAATGAATCACTGAACACTATATCAGAAACTATGTACTATATGCTAATTAAACATGATAAAAAATTAAAACAAAAAGAAATGGTCGTCTAGGGATACACTTACTGCACAGAAAACTTAGCTTTATATAATGAAAACAGAAGTGAATGAATTAATACAAATTAATCATCCAACTGGGAAGGTGAAAAAAAGAATGAAAAAGTAAACAAAACGAAAATACAAAGAAAATAATAAAGATGAAAGAAAAATTTCATGCAGCTGAAGAGAAAGTAAAGTAAATAAGCTTTTAAAAAAATTCTGTGGGGGTGCCTGGGTGGCTCAGTTGGTTAAGCATCTGACTTCAGCTCAGGTTATGATCTCAGGGTCCTGGGATGGAGCCCCACATCGGGCTCCCTGTTCAATGGAGAGTCTGCTTCTTCCCCTGCCCTCCCCCACCACTTATATACTCTCTCTCTCTTGCTGTCTCTCTCTTGCTCTGTCTCTGTTAAATAAAATGAATAAAACCTTTAAAAAAAACTATAAAACAGATCAACCACTTGCTAACCTAATCAAGTAAAGAAAGCACAATGTAAAACAAAATAAGAAATGACTTGGGAAAAATAATCACTAAAGGACTACATTTTTAAAACTGTGCTGGATTTCTCCCATTTGCCCCCTCCCTACTTTCTGTGCTTTGCCCTGTGCCAAGGGAGGGCTGATTTGAAATTTTCAAGCTCCCTTTCCCTCCGGTTTTCATTTGGGTTTGGCAAAACGGAAAATCAGAGAATGGTAAGGAAATGAGACTGGGCTATCTAGTGCCCCGAAGAGCCCTCCCACCAAGCTACTTTGGACTATCTGCATTCCTCCCCCCAAACTACAGTTCCTGCTAGGCAGCCTTCACTATAAAACCACCCTTTCTGGTTCGGGTAATCAATCTTTCCCTTCGCCCCTTCCCTGCATTGGTGAGATCTCCCCATTGTTAAAAGCCCAATATCCTGCGCTATTCCTCTTTGCGTTCCTTAAACCCTGCCCATGTCTTTGTCCTTTTATTTAACTTTCCTCAGAATGCTCAGGTTAAATACATGAATTATTTCTTACCAGGATTCTTTTTTTTTTTTAAAGATTTTATTTATTTATTTATTTGTTAGAGAGAGAGAGAGAGAGAGAGCGCGGGCACAGGCAGACAGAGAGGCAGGCAGAGGCAGAGGGAGAAACAGGCTCCCTGCCGAGCAAGGAGCCTGATGTGGGACTCGATCCCAGGACGCTGGGATCATGACCTGAGCCGAAGGCAGCCGCTTAACCAACTGAGTCACCCAGGCGTCCCTCTTACCAGGATTCTAACAGAAAAAAAAAATCATAGTATATGTGGTATTTGCAAGTACATGTGAAAAACAGCCTAAACTGATAATTTTCTAAGAAATATAATTTACCAAAATTGATTCTAATAGAAAGAAAAAGTACAAATAGATAACAAAGGTAGAAGGAACAGAAAAAGTTGTTAGGTAACTACCCCCTCCCAAAAAGCCAAGCCCAGGGCGCGCCTGGGTGGCTCAGTAGGTTAAGCCTCTGCCTTCCGCTCAGGTCATGATCCCAGGGTCCTGGGATCGAGCCCCGCATCGGGCTCGGTAGGGAGCCTGCTTCCTCCTCTCTCTCTCTCTGCCTGCCTCTCTGCCTACTTGTGATCTCTGTCAAATAAATAAATAAAATCTTAAAAAAAAAAAAAAGGCCAAGCCCAGGCCCAAAGGAACACAGCCAATTCAGCGAAGGCCAAATAGACCTAATGCCACTTAATGGTTTCAGAGCACAGAAAAAGAAGGGACATTTACAAAGTGTTCTTATGAAGTGAATTTAACACTGATGCAAAAACTGGATAGAAACTGAACAGTAAAGAAACATACAGACCATTCTCACTTACAGCTATCAAAGCAATCCCAAATAAAATATTAGCAAGGAGAATTCAGGAAGGCATCACCACAACAGCATATCAGGGGCAAGTGAGGTTTTCCCAAGAAGTCTAAGAATGGTTTCATATTAAGTAATTTACTAAAATAGCTCACAGTATTAATAGAGCTCAGGAGAAAGATCATGTGATAAACTTCATAGATGCTAAAAAGATACTCAAAAAAAATCTTCAGCATCCATTTCTGATTAAAAGCTCAATGATTATCTTTCAAAGTATTATTATACACACACATGCATGCCCCAAGCCAGCATTTTACTTAATAAACACCAAGAGCTTCACTGCTATAATGAATAAGGCTAAGATGCCCAAATTCCTTGCTATTATTTAATGCTTTATTTGAAGTATTAGACATTTCTGCACAGCAAAGGAAACGAAAGACAGTGAAAAGGCAACCCACAGGGTTCAGGAAAATATTTGCAAATCCTGAATCTAACAACCCAATTAAAACATGGGTAAAGGACCTAAATAGACATTTTTCAAATGGCTAACAGACACATGAAAAGATGCTCAATATCACTAATCATCAGGGAAATGCAAATCCAAACCACAATGAGCTGTTCCTACAAAGTAGTTAGAATGGCTATTATCAAAAAGATGAGAGATAACAAATGCAGTGAATATCAAGGGAATGTGGGAAAGAGAACGCTTGTATAGTGGGGCTGCTAATGTAAACTGACACAGTGAATATGGAAAATGGTATGAAGATTCCTCCAAATATTAAAAATAGAACGACACTATGATCTAGCAATATACACCCAATGGAAATGAAAACAGGGTATAGAAAAGATATCTGCATTCCCATGTTCAGTGCAGCCTTATTCCTAATGGCCAACATACAGAAACAACTTAAGTGGTTGTCAATGGATAAATGGTTGAAAATGAGAAGAAAAAAAAAAGATGTGAGAGGCACACACACACTAATGTTATTCAGCCATGAAAAAGAAGGAAATCCTAGCATTATAAGCCACACAAAGAAAGCAAATACCGTAAGTTACCACTTAAACGTGGAACCTAAAAAGGCTTAAAAGACATAAATACAGAGAGCAAAATGGTGGTCACCAGAGGTTGGGAGGTAGGGGAATAGGAGAGATGTTGCTTACGGGTACAAACTTGCAATTACTAGACAAGCCTTGGAGATCTAATGCACAGAACAGCGAGTATAGACAATAATATTGCACTATAATCAAACTTGCTAAGAGACCAGATCTTAATTATTCCCATCACAAAAAAGAAATATAATTCTGTGATATACCAGTGGGGCACACTATTATTACAATGGCGATCATATTATAATTCGTAAAAGTGTCATGTAAAAAATAAATTTAAGTATTATTCTCAAATTTCCAAAAGCAAGAAAAAGAGGGGAAAATTCTAACACATTCCATGGAAGTTCAGGTTTCTGAGGCTACTACTCTACCAGAGTCAGGAATCTACCAAAGTAGAAACAATAAATGCCAGTTATCACCAGAACTTCTCATTGCATTTATCACTAAGTAGCTGAGCAAACAAATCAATAAAATGCAAAATAAATTTCGGGTGACTCCTTTTTCCTTGAAAAGAAATGATGAACGATTAGATTTGTCTGATGTTTTAGAATAGCTGACGTTTTAGGATAGGTAGATGCATAGATTACTTGGCTGCTGGTCCTTCAGGAGTGTAATAAGTGCCAGAGAGATGAAAAACATCTAAAATGAATTCCACAGCTACGGCCAAAAAAGGAGTTATGATATCTCACTAATAATTTTTGGAACAGTTTCAAGACTTTCAAAATGATCAGCAATGTCTGGGTATGTGTCCAAAAGAATTCAAAGCAGGATCTCAGAGAGATATATGGACACTCACGTTCAGCGCCGCATTATTCACAATAGCCAAGAGGCGGAAGCAACCCAAGTTATCTGTTGGCAGGTGAATGGATAAAAAAATGTGGTAAACACATACAGTGAAATATTATCCAACCTTTAAAAAGAAGGAGATCTTATTGCATACTACAACATGGATGAACCTTGAAGACCTGAGGCTAAGTGAAGTGAGTCACAAAGGAAACCATAAAGAAACAGAAAACAAAGAAACAACGGTAGTGTGATTATACCCATGGGAGGTAGCTACAGGAGTCAAACTCAGAGCAACAGAAAGTGAAATGGTGGTTACCAGGGACTGGGAGAGGAGGAAATGGGGAATTGGTATTCACTGGGGATAGGGTTTCAGTTGCCCCACAAACTGCCCCATTTTTTGGAAGAATTTTTTTTTTTCTATCCCATGATGGTAAAGCAGAGAATAAGACAGAAATCTGGGGAAGGGAAGAAGGAAGTACAATAATGGACTGTGCTACAATTAAAATGGATATGAAAACTAAACATCTTAAAAAAGAAAACTAAACATCTTGAAGGTAACCCATTAGGCTACAATAAATAGGGGAGTTTATAGAAGCAGCGTGCTGGAAGGCAGAGAACAAAGACGAGAAAGAGCTAGAGATCTGTTGCACAATGTGAACATACTCTATGCTACTGAAATGTACTCTTAAAAATGGTTAAGATGGTACATTTTATGATATGTGGGGTTTGGGTTTTTTTTTTTTTACTGTATTTTTATAAAAATCAGCCATGGATTTGGTTCACCACAGTTACCACAGTGATTAGAAAATAAGGACTTTATGATTGCTCAAAACTGGATTTGGACCCTGGCTCTACTGCATTCTAACACCGTGACTTTGCAAACATTACATGAACTTTCTGTGCCTGCGATACTATCCGTAAAATGGAGACCTGTAACAGCCTAGACTCAGGAGACAGAGCGGCCAGATTCTAGTACCATCTGTGCCATTTCCTTTTATAACTTCGTGAAATTTACTTAACCTCTGTAAGCCTCCATTTTCCAATGTGTAAAATACAGATAAGACCACATTCTGCTTTTAAGAATAAAATGAGATAATGTATTAATAACATATCACTGTATGTCAGGTACATCACATTCACTAATTAAACCAGTATTTACTAAATACACAATATTTATAAATATACAGTCGTTAGGACTTGATTCTGACACTGAGTGAAATGCAGAGTTGTTAGAGGGTCGTAACACAGAAATAACCTAAACTGACTTGTATCTCAAAAAGAAAAAAAACAAAAACAAAACACCTCATCCTGGCTTCCGGGTTGAGAACAGACCTTAGGGGGCACTAGTAGTGTCAGGGAAATGGATTTTTTTTAAAGTAGTAGCTGCAGTTGATGCTATACTTTATTTTATCAATTATGTTTTTACCAAACAAGCATGAAATGCCCATAACGCCATGTTGAAATTTCCAGCTTGTGCAGAAGACCACAGGCAGTAAATGCAAAGTCAACATGGACAGAAAAACTGGCCAGTGCTGGAATGACTTATTCTTTGCACTGGGAGTGGATTCTGAGTGCTTGTCATTCTGGGTAGAAATCACGGTTGTAGACAATAAAGAAGGACCCCCCCAGTACAGGCTGGATGAAAGCACTGACCTGCCATTATGACCTGGAAGTCTTAACCTAGAAGATTCTACCTTCAAAGGCAGAAAACAGGAAGCGGAAGCTGGTCTGCACCTTCCAGGGGGTTTATTTTCCCCCCTCTAACTGGGATCCAGCAGTCTCATGGACATGCTGGGCAGTGGTGGAAAGATTAGTCCTAATATTTGACTTAGGACAATTCTTTATCTTCTTTGTTTTTCTTGAGCTACTAGTGAAAATCATTACAGCTTTCATTCTTGATGACTAAGTAACAGAAGCACACAACCAAACGCTCTGAAAACATGCAGAAAATGCAGGTAATCTCACGCTTGTCAAGGGATTAGTTCCTCCGGAGTAACCTGTATGTTCCCATTGAACTCAGAGTGACAAGCAGGGTCAGGAGAGCGACCTCTGATGCCTTATGTGATCACTCTCACCCACCACCCGGATTCTTTTCTGACAGCATTCTTCCATCTCTTGCTCTCCATGTGTCTGCTAGAACCACACAGGCCTCTGGCCTCTTCTCCAAGCACACGTGTACTGGCATGAATGGTGTGCCACAAAAAGATGAGTCCTGTGTAATATAAATGTGGCCTTACTTGGAAAAAAGGTTCTTTGCAGATGTAATTAAGTATCTTGACTGAAATTATTCTGGATTACTCGGGGGCGGAGGGTGCTAAATTCAGCAACAAGCATCCTTGCAAATTACACAAAAGAAGACACAGATACACAGAGAAGGCCAAGCCGGAGACACATAAGAGAAGGTCATGCAGAGATGAAGGCAAAGATTAAAGCGACGCAACCACAAGCAAGGAACACCTTGCACCATCACAACTAGAAGAAGCTAGGAAGGATTCTCATCTCGAACGGTTGGCGGGAGCGTGGCCTATTTACATCTTGATTTCAGACTTCTGACTTTTAGAATTGTCAGAGAATATATTTCTGTTGTTTTAAGCTGCCTGGCTTATGGCAATTTATTACAGTAACTCTAAGAAACTGAAACAACCGTACAATAGATACTCTCCTCTCAGGACCTTTGCACTTGCTGCTTCCTCTGCCTGGACCATTCTCTGCAGATACTTGCATGACTAGCTCCAGCAATTCCTTTAATTTTTTGTTCAAATGTCACCTTTTCCATGAGGCCTACTGTGATGGCCCAGCTTAAAACTGCAACTTGTGGGACACCTACCAGGTACAGTCGGTTTAGTACCTGACTCTTCGTTTTGGCTCAGGTCATGATCTTGGGGTCATGGGATCAAGCCCCACATCGGGCTCTGCGTTGAGTACAGTGTCTGCTTGAGACTCTCTCTCCCTGTCCCTCTGCCCCTTCCACCTGGTTCTATCTCTCTCTCTCAAGTAAATAAATTTTTTTGAGAAGTACAACTTGTGCGATGTTCCGTATCCCCCTTCCTAGCATTATTTTCCAAAACCACTTTTTTATATATTATGTAACTTGCTACTTCAATTTTTCTTACTTCCTATATTACTTTCCCACTGTTGCTATAACAAATTAGTGTTTGTGTTAATAACAAATTACCACAAACTGGGTGGCTTATGACAAGCAAAATTTCTCAAAGTTCTGGAGCCTGGACGTATGAAAACAAGATCAGTCGGGCCATGCTCCCACTGAAGGCTCTAGTAAAGAATCCTTCCTTGCCTCTTTCTAGCTTCTGGTGGTTGCCAGCAATTTTTGGCATCCATGGCTTATAGACATATCGCTCTGATCTCTGCCTCTGTTGCCATACTGTTTTTCCTCTCTCTCAGAGTCCGTGTCCAAATCTCCCTCTTCTTATTAATAGGCTACTGCCCACTGGTTTAGGGACCACCTGAATCAAGTCAATTTAATTTTTTTTAAGTTAGTTTTTATTGATCGATTATCTCCACACCCAGTGTGGGGCTTGAACTCACAGCCCCCAAGATCAGTCATCGAAGTCATCAGTCTTCTGAGACAGACATGCTCCCTGGGCCTCATTTTAATTTGATTATATCTACAAAGAACCTCTATCTGCATAAGGTCACTCACCTTTACAGATACTGGGGGTGAGCACTACAGCATGCCCCTTTTTGGGGGGACACAACTGAACCCATAATACCTGTCTCCCTCTACTAGATGGTAAGTTCCATTAGAGCAGGCATTCTTGACTATGGAGAAGCTAGATCGATTCTGGCCATGAGAAAGATTCTCAATAATCATTTGTTGGAAGAACGAGTAAATGAACACATGCTGATGAAATCAGGATGCCTCGGGAGATACAGCCAAATTAGCTGGATATAGACAAAAGTTTTGCAAATTCTTAGAAAGATACACTAAGGGGGCACCTGGGTGGCTCAGTGGTTTAAGGCCTCTGCCTTCGGCTCGGGTCATGATCCTGAGGTCCTGGGATCGAGCCCCACATTGGGCTCTCTGCTCAGCAGGGATCCTGCTTTCCCCACTCTCTGTCTCTGCCTGCCTCTCTGCTTACTTGTGATCTCTCTCTCTGTCAAATGAATAAATAAAATATTAAAAAAAGAAAGATACGCTAGGATATGCACATCTACAGCCATAAAAATAAGCAGTATGTTGACTAACTCATGGAATTAATACATCTTCAAAGGAAATAGATTACTTTCCAAAGTATTCAGGGTCATTATTTGTTTCTGAGCTTCTTCTTTTAGGTAAACAATAGCTTTTTTTCCTTGATTTCATGTCACTAGTATCAACTTTAAGTCCTTACTTCTCTGTACCCTACCTCTTTATTGACTCAAATGGAAGTACTTGTTAATAGGATTTAATCCATTGGTAAAACATTCAGTGGGTGCCTGGGTGGCTCAGTCAGGTAAGTGTCTGCCTTTGGCTCAAGTCATGATCCTGGGGTCCTGGGATCGAGTCCCACATCGGGCTCCCTGTTCATCAGGGAGTCTGCTTCTCCCTCCGCCCCCCCCCCCCCTCCCCCTCACCCCCTCATACTTTCTCGCATGTATTCATGCTGTCTCTCTCAAATAAGTAAAATCTTTTTTTAAAAATAAAAAATAAAATAAAATTTTAAAATAAAACATTCAGTAACTGAACAGCTGAAGTCACAATTTTAAATTCCATTGTGAGATTTCCAGGTATAAAAGAACGTCCCATCTCTGACATTCATTGAATATTTCAATTAATGTCGTTTAAAAAAAGCTCTCTAAAAGGGAAATCATTTAAGAGCAAGAGCTCAAGTTTCTATTAATAGCAATAGGTACTGTTCATTCTTCAATGAAAACTGTTGGTGACAACATTATTCAAAGTAGAACCACTTAAGAAGGCCTCTGTGGGTCTCTATCTAATATCAGAAGCCACTGCACACCTCTCAAATAAGAATAACTATTCAGTTCAGTCAGCAACTGAGTCCTGATTCTGATAACAGGACAGAACAGAAGGTCTCCACTCCTTCTACCTCAACACATTTCTTTTAATGAGTAGGAGTTGTGATCTTTTCTTCTATAGAACTAAACCGAACATAAGGAGAAAAAGCAATGTACTAGGTATTTTCAAATGTCATTTTTGAAATATATTTTTGTCAATATGGATGCCTGGTGTATTATTATGAAATGCTAAAATATCCTACCGAGGCTTTCTTCCTTTACCAAGCTCTTTTGCGGGAGAAGCAGCAGCAGCGCCATCTTCTGGAATAAATGGAATGTGAAATACTTAACAGCGTTGGTAAAACGCAAGAGTCCTGAGGAAAAAATAGATCATCTACATGTCCGTAGCACTATGAAAGCCTGCAAATCAACCTTAGGTGTTAGTCATCACAGAAGAAATTAACATGGAAGGAGTTTCTGACGTCAAGGAACAACTGCGTAAGGGCAGCAAACCTCTCTTGCAGCAAAAGACTGTGTGGGTAGCTCATGCCATTGTGGCATTTTTTAACATATAAATGATACAAAATAGGAGGAAAATCTCTGTTCCAGAAATTAACTAGGGAAAAAAAGTAAATCATGAAATCCAACTAGATTTAAATCGCTTTACCATGGGAAAATAGAAGAGACAGAGAAAAAAAAAATCTGTGTTATTTTTTCCTGCTTGCCATTGAAGATAATGTATAATATAAAGTGGAATAATGAAGCCCGCAGGAGGGGTGTCTGGGTGGCTCAGTGGGTTAAAACCTCTGCCTTCAGCTCAGGTCACAATCCCAGGGTCCTGGGATCGAGCCCCGCATCGGGCTCTCTGCTCAGCAGGGAGCCTGCTTCCCTTCCTCTCTGCCTACCTCTCTGCCTGCTTGTGATCTCTGTCTGTCAAATAAATAAAATCTTTAAAAAAAAAGCCTGCAAGAGAAAATGACTGCAGCACACCACACAGAGAGTCACTGAAATGGTGAAATGGTAGAAGAGGGTTGTGTCTGGGACAGGCTGCTCAGGACACCAATCACAAGGGGCACTCCAACGGTTCCCGGGAAATTACGGTAATGAAGAAAGAAATGCCCCTTTCTGAGAGAGGGCAACAAGTTGGCTAATGGGACACCTGGATTTGGGACCCGAGAGAAGCTTCCTGTGTGGGGGGAATCTCGTGAAGCTCCGGGAAAGCATGGTCAGCATGGTAGGCAGAATTCCAAGATCCTAGGCCCTTGTTGTGAACTCACCTTCTCCCCGCTATTCCAACCTTGAACTAGGCATTATTGTAAAGGAATCTTCCAGCGAGTCCATCTTAAGGTACAGACAGCATTGAGGCAGGCCCTGATTTAATAAGATGAGCCCCTTAAGCATAGAATTTTCTGTGCTGGTTGCAGAAGGCAGTCAGAGAGTAGAAGTGCCATTGCTGGCTTAAGAATAAGGGAGGCCACATGTCAAGGAACAGAGGAGGCATCCGGAGCAGAGAGTGGCATCTGCTGACAGCCAGCAAGAGAATGGACACCACAGTCCTAAAACTGCAAGGAACTGAATTCTGCTGGCAAGAATGCACTCAGAAACAGATTTTTTGCCAGTCTCCACAGAACTTGGCCTGGCAGACCCCGAGATTTCAGCCCGTGACTCACTGAGCTGAGAACCAGGCCCTGCCCTGTGGAACCCGCACAACTCTGAGGCAATACACGACCGTTGTTTGAAACCACTAAGTTTGGCACCATTTATTAGTTAGCAATAAAAAAATTCACAGATGAGGATAGACACACTTCAAATTGCTTTCCAAGGAACAGAGCTCCTGTGACCATCCGGCTTTAATATTCGCCCTTTGGTCCTATAATGCTTAGTTGAACTTTTAAATAAATATTTGGGGACACATTAAAAGATTAATGCCTTGTCAGGCTCCACATTATCAGCTTTCTCAGTGGGCCTACGGCATTAACGCACACTCGGGTGCCTTCATGTCTGCCAATGAGCAGGAGTGAAAATAAAAATACTCAACAGCCGGTACTGCATGGGCGCAGACCATCATTCAGAGGCCTCAGAAAGGCTGAGGTGCAGAAAGACATCTCAGAAAGGCTGCTAGCTGCTTACCACACTGCCACTCGCCGAGTCTCGTCTCTGCTAAAAACCATGCTCCCGGTGGGAAACGGGCAAGAACAAAGCTATCAAAGTTGTAAAACACCTTGGAATGCGGGCAATAGGACAGGTTTGCAAGGCTCATTTTATCTAAGGATTGTCCCTCCTTAGCTTGTGGGAGATGCCCTTGGCTCAACAGCCCCATCCTCAGGGCTCCAGATTTACGTAAAAGGAACAACACGACATGGAGTTAAATTTGAATTTCAGATAAAGCATCAACATTTGATACACATGTGGGTCCAAAATATCGCACCTATCCAACGCGGACCAGTTTACCATGCACCAAACTATATCGCAAGACATGTATCTATATAGAAAAAAAATGTTTATCTGAAATTCACATTTAACTGAGCATCCTGTGTTTTGTTGGACAACTCTACTTATCGCTGTCTTCTCTTCCTTCCTACGCAAGACATTTTTTGCTTAAAATAGATGGAAGCTCAGGGGCGCCTGGGAGGTTCAGTCGGATAAGGGTCCAACCCTTGATTTCAGTTCACATCGTGCTCTCAGGGCCGTGAGATGGAGCCCCGTGTCGGGTTCTGTGCTGAGCGTGGAGCCTACTTAAGATTCTCTCTTTGCCCCTCCCTGTGCTCACTCACACAGATGAGCTTTCTCCCTCTCTCTTGGAAAAAAATAATCTAAGTTTCAGGTCCTTCTGTCTACCAAAATGGTAGTAAGAACACACTTCAGGCGCCTGGGTGGCTCAGTTGGTTAAGCACCTATGTTCCGCTCAGGTCATGATCCTGGAGTCCCTGGATCAAGTCCTGCATCAGGCTCCC
>ML100923.1:67008-160430 GCA_003697995.1 Taxidea taxus jeffersonii | reverse complement strand
AGGTCATGATCCTGGAGTCCCTGGATCAAGTCCTGCATCAGGCTCCCTGTTCAGCAGGAAGTCTGCTTCTCCCTGACCTTCTCCTTTCTCATGCTCTCTCTCAAATAAATATATAAAATTAAAAAAAAAAGAACCCAGATGGTCACCACTCCTATACCTGGGCCCTGAAACTTTGTAGATGATCCTCATAGAGTTAATCTCCCCACCCACTGACTTCGGCTTCAGCCATGTTCCTTTGACCAACAAAACAGCGTTGACATGGCAGCACGCATTAAGAACTTCATAGGTGTTTCCACTTGCCCACTAGGACCTCTTTATTGACCTGAGTCCCGGGAGGAGGCTGCAACCAACCCAGCCAAGTTCAATCCAGAGAAGGTTCCTCCTAGCCAGCCAGCAGACTCATGAGCCAGAGAGACGCGTACCATTGGCAAGGGAGATGCTAGCACGGCTGCCTGTTTACACGGCACTGCTGTCATCACAGGTAACTCACGCTTCCCTTCCCGCTTCCCGGCTAAGTTGATGCAAGAAAATTCAATAACCACAACACTGGCTGGTTTAAGAAGCCACAAAAGGAAGAAAAGAAAATCAGTGCTCGTACATGTAGAGATAGATCCGACTACTCCTTTGGCTCCTTCAGGGGCTTCGGGAGGACACCGGGGAGAGCATTAAGGGGGGAAGGGAAAAGTATTGAACCTTACTCTAATGCTCCTAGAGTTATTGTCTTGTCATGTCCCTGTTTTATTTCAAACTGTCATGCTGATCTTCATTGAGAATTACAGTGTTGATAGGGAGGATTTGATAAAGCCGGTGCAGCATTACTTTTCTGGAAGTCTAGGCCTTTTTTTTTTTTCTTTTCATTTTACCCAGGGTCTATCTAAATCAAGCACTTCTGATTTTCTTATATCTACCTAAGGATTAGAGCTAAATAACTTTATTAAAGACCAATGAACTGTAGTTCAATTCTCTCATGCTCAGATATATTTTCTTGCATATGTGGAGGCTTGACCATACACAAACATCCTTTTCTAAGAGTGTGTGCGGTTGAGCATTTATTTTTAATATGATTGATACTACAGCAGATACTCAGTAAATCTCTCTGCCACACAGCCTTTCAATTACAGACTGAAGTAATAGCTTACACTTGTTCATTTGGCTTTTATGACAAAGAATGGATAAAGTGAGAATCTCACTGGCCGGTTCCAAGATTGATAATGGAATATTGGTCCATGTATATCTGGTGTGTCGTCTCTCCGACTTCATCTGGATATCATCACCAAAAGTATCCTGCAAGCTGGTTTATGCAGCATTCTATCAACGCGACATCTCTGTTAAGCAGCTCTCCTATTTGCCAGGGTAACGACTGCAGGCATATCTACAATACCCTAAAATGCCTCCTCACCGGCGATATTAAACTATATCCAGGGTAGTTTCTCTGCTGTGCATAGATTACTGAACTTCAGTGTCCCCAACCCCGGAAGAGCATGCAGGGTGCACCCAGCTGCTTTCAGTCTGCTTAATTAGAACAAACTGGGCTTTCCCTTACCACGCAGGTAACAGAGTTTACTGGGGTACATTTTCTCCAAGCATCATTTATACTTGCTCCCAGAAAGCAAAGATCTTCTGCCCTTTGGGGAGTCCGCATAAGCCTAAACGCAGCTGGTCTGCTTGACACACATCAGGGACATGAGGATGACCTTAGGGGAATGTCTTGCTTCTCCAAGCATGGCCTGCAGGACCACGGCAGCATGTGGATGTCCTCAGAAACGCAGGCCCTCAGGCCCCCCTCAAACCTACTGAATCAGAATCTGTATTTTATCAAGATCCCCAGATGATGCCTGTGAACACTGAGGTTTGAGAAGTGCAGCTCAGCGTTTACTCCCATGATGCCATTCCTCCAAGCAGCAAGACACGCTGGCAGATTTCCAGCCAGACACTTTAGATAAGCTACCCAACCAATACTTCCAAGGATGCAACTCCATGACTAAATGGGTTTCCTACAACCTGTGTCTCCAAGCTACGAATATTAAATAAGATCATACATTTTAAAACCCAAAAGGACCTACAGAAATGTTAGCTGTGGCTACTGTCCAGTGAGCGTGCCCTCATCGTTTCATTCCCAGTCGACTGTTCAAAAAGAATCACAATGAGGAGACCCTGGGTGGTGCAGTGGGTTGAGCAGCCGACTCTTGGAGACTCTTAGTTTTGGCTCAGGTCATGATCTCAGGGTCATGGGATCGAGTCCCATGTTGGGCTCTGCGCTGAGCACGGAGCCTGCTTGAGACTCACTCTCTCTCCCTCTGCCCCTCCTCTCCCTTACAAAAAAAGAAGATGTAAATCTGAAGGCTCTGCCCTGGAGACACCAAGGCCATAGATCTGAGGTCATTCTTAAGAATCGTTATTTTTAAGAGGGACCCAGCGGATTTTTGTGACCACTCTGGTTCTAGAAATGCCATTCCAAATGAGAGTGCCCTCCAGAATTGGCCGCGGTTACAAGTCTGCAGCACATGGTACTTTCTTTCAAGTCAACACCATGTCCACACACATTCTCAGAACCCAGCCGCTAAAGTGCACGGCTCAGCTCTCATCTGGCTTGCTGCAGAGCTCCATTACCTCCCGTGTTTTCCTGGGTGACACAGGCCAGGAAGAAACTGGCTTCATCTGCCTTTTAAATGAACTACAGCTATCCAGAAAGACCCGAGCCAACTGTCTGTCTTTTCTCGCACGCAGGCTGGGAATGCATGTGTTCATACCGAAGACAGATCTCTCTCATTTCCTTTGTCAGTGCTGCTGCCTTACCTTGGAATCCAATCTCAACAGGATTGCTTGTCCCACTTTATTCCCGGCATACCCTTTGCTGCTCAGTGCCCCCAGTGATGTTTGTACCTGAACAGATACCAATGTCATTCCCCAAACAGAGGACCTCTTCTATCTGAACCTGTATCATTTTGAGTTCTCAGCCGGCCAACAGAGAGCAACTGAATGTCAGGAAATTCCCCAAAGGTAGGTGGCCAGCAGAGCGACAAGGTGTTGGGGGTAAATGCAAGCCTCTCTCATGATGGTTCCTGTTGTGATGTTCACGTGGCCATCGCGTGTGTGTGTGCATGCACACAGGTTGTCTATGCAGGTCACAGTTTGAAACCCTTGTCCCGACCACAAGTCCTCTTCAGATGCAGGAAGCATGTGAGCCTGGTTAAGGCCATTGTCAGGGCCATGGAATATACTCTGCAGCTCCTGCCTGCACGGAGCACCAGGCAACTCTGTGGCAGGCTCTCAGATCAGCCATCTTTCCTCCACAGGCATGTCTCCTGGTTCCCCGCGCTCTCTCTAGCGAAGGGAGGAGGCAGACATGACCAGCAAGTGTCCTCTATCCTTGCTTTCCACAATTCTACCTAAGACTTTAGTGCAAAGTGGTGACCAGTGGGTCCCAAGTCCCCTTCCCTTGAAACCTCAAAACCAAGTTTTTGCCACCCCCTCTGACTCTCCCTGCCTCATTCTGGGCAACTATCTAACCTTGAAGGGAGGACAGACTTACTCAGTGGCTTCCTAATGCTTCCAAAGTCTTTGTTTATGCCCTGGGTTTTTTCATCCCCTCTAAAAAGGAAGCTTTTAGCATCCAAACACCGGTAACTGACCGACTTCTGCTGCCTGCTGTGAATACAGCATTAGGCATTTCACCTAATTGTCCTAACACAGGGGAGTGTAAGGATAAAAGGAAATACAGGAAAAAGCAGCAAAGGCTAACATTTCAAAAATATGTTTTTCTCTACAATTATTTTTCAAGTATTAGCAGCACCGCCCCACCGTGGCAGGTGGCCTGATGAGGAATATAGAGACCGCATGAGCAGATGAAATGAGAAGGCAGCAACCACCGCTCCCAACTGACTCAGCCATGCTGCTCAGTGTTGGCTTTTTGTTCTGGAGAAAAAAAAAAAATTGACAATCATCCCTCTCTTGACGTCCTCAATTAGGGTTCTACCAAGGAAGAACTTCTAAACGGGACCCAAGAGTGAGAAGCACACATACAAGAAACACCGCAGGGCACATGAAGCGAAGGCTTAATCCCCCCACCCCCAGCCTGCTGGTGACGTTGCCCTTGGCAAAAGCAGGGACTTGCTCTGTGTCAGCTACTCAGTGGAGCCTTGTCACATTCATTATCCAGTTTTTTCCACAACAAGCATATGGTTGTGTTATCGTCATTTCTGCTGTTTTCATATGGGGAGCATAGGTCATTGGTCCAAGTGGTGGGTCTCAAACATAACTGTTTTTGGAAAGCCCGTATTACATTCACCGACACCGTGTCCTACTGCAAATGAGCGACTGACGGCCACCACACCCAGACTGTCCTCCCATGTGACAGGGTGGTGGGTCTGCTGTGGTTGCCCCTAGAGGAGCCCGGGCTGTGGGAATCAAGCAGATAAGCACACGTGGGATGACTACAGAGCTATTAGCACCTGATCTACCACTTCTATGACCTGGAGATCTCTTCAATGTTGGGATGATGACTGTGGGAGATTCTTTCTCTTTTTGAGGGCAATAGATAATGTCGATGTGAGTGGGCATGGAACATAGATGTCACACTAAAACAACACTGTGATATAATAAATACTCTTTTGGGGTGCCTGGTGGCTCAGTGGGTTAAGCCTCTGCCTCCGGCTCAGGTCATGATCTCAGGGTCCTGGGATCGAGCCCCGCATCAGGCTCTCTGCTCAGCGGGGAGCCTGCTTCTCCCTCTCTCTCTGCCTGCCTCTCTGCCTACTTGTGATCTCTGTCAAATAAATAACATCTTAAAAAACAAATAATAAATATCTTTCATTTAAACCTCAATTTGAAATCTGGAGGTATGTATTGGAGGTACATCTTCCAAGTCTCAGGCCTATAAATGGAAACCAAGACCCAGGAACACAAACCCATACAGACTGAACAAACACAAGGCTATGAAAAAACTGAAGTTCAATATTAAATGCTCACGCTACGAATCTGTTCATTTCATCTCTGCTGAATTAGACAGTTTGATACAAGTTTTCATGTATTACATTTTAATTCTTCAACCATTATTTCACTCATCATGTCTTGCCAGCCTCCTCTTTTATTGACAACTATTTGGGTTCCAAAAGCTATCACTGTTACATCACAATTAGCTGTGTATGAAGCTGAACCCTGTTAGAATGGGGGGAGGCCTATAATCCAGTTACGGGCTCCTTTGTCTCTGGCTATACTCGTTGCTTTTGACAAAATACTCCTTATGGGGACTAAATGACTAACTCTTTTGTAACACATAAAGCAACACAACTTACGCCTAATTGGAAAAATATGAACTAATGCTTAAGAGTCATCTACCCCGGCCCCTGGGGCCCATGGCGCTCCATAATGGCAGTGCTCTGCCCTCCACACAGCACAGGCTGCTTTCATTGCTCTGTTTTCCTACATTTCAACTCTACGTGCCGAGCAGAAAAGATCTCCATAAGAACACTTCATTTCCCTGGCCAAAACAAATTTATAATTATAAAGTAACTAGTTGCCTTTGTGTTGTACTTAAAAGTGCTTTAAGAACTTGCGGAGCCCTCGGAAACAAGCCCTTTCGATTCTGATGTGAACCTGTTTGGTTTTCATCGCCCCCTTTCTGTGCTCTCTCCTACCTTCCTCCCCATGGCCTCTCTGCTTCTCCTGACTATCCCACTGGAAAATTCTAACAGTCCCTTTATGCATGACCCACCACCCATTTCAAAGAAATGTTAATTTAATCATCCCTGAGATCTGAACAGAACATCGTACTGGCTGTAACAAGACCCAAGGAATTAACCCCCCTTGGTTACTGCATTTTAGGCTTTCAAATTTCCTCCAAAAAGAGAAGATTTTTTGTTTCTCCTGTTAACTGGTGCTCCGTCCCTTTGGTTTAAGTGGATGCATAATTCTTTCTACAAAACTGGCTTCCATCTTACTCTCACTGGGAGGGGAAACTGCTTACCCCACCTTAGCCCCCTAAAGATAGGGATTTCAATGATCAAATAACATGACCCTCTCCTTTTACAAACAAGAGGCTTGATGCCCGAGAAAATCGAGTGACTTCATCAAAGTTAATCAGTAAGTCACACCCCTTACTTTCCATCCAAATAATTCATCTTACATATATGTACATTTTTTTAATATTTATTTGACAGACAGAGATCACAAGTAGGCAGAGAGGCAGGCAGAGAGAGAGGAGGAAGCAGGGTCCCCGCTGAGCAGGGAGCCAGATGCGGGACTCGATCCCAGGACCCTGGGATGATGACCCGAGCCGAAGGCAGAGGCTTTAACTCACTGAGCCACCCAGGTGCCCCTCATCTTACATTTTTAATTCCACTACCCAATATCCTCTATCAAACTCCCAAATGACCTATCTTCCGTATTTAACAAACACGTATAATTAGTTTACTAGGCTTTGAGCTCCCCAGTGAAGCATAAACAAACTACCTGCTCACTCGAATAGACAACAGATTCTCTTTGGGACCAACAGCTGTGCGGTGACAGCCACTCGTGCCGTTTATTTTTTTTAAATCCCTCAGACGCCGAGTGACTTTGCAAGCTGCGACAGACACCAGCTAATGGACAGCTCCACGCGGTCTGACGAACTGCTACCCCCGATTCTTAAAAGGACATGTCAGAATTAGTCCCTCGCCTCAGTCAATACCTATTTTTTCAGATCTATAGCAGTTTCACAAAAATATGGGGTATTCGGACGGTTTATAGGTCCCCTGGAGGAAAATGGAAAATATTATTTTTTCCCAAAGTACAGCCCTTCAGAGGCTAACAACTGAAGGGCAGAGTGAGTGAGTGAGTGAGTGTGCGCGCGCGCGTGTGCGTGTGTGCGCGTGTGTGCACGTGTGTGCACGTGTGTGCGCGTGTGCAGATGGAGGCTGAGAGGGAATGAACTGTTGGTTGCCACAAGCTGCAAAACTGCTCGCTGCTGTCACCTCTGTGTCACGTGGAAGGAGGCTGGTTCCAACCGCAGAGCATTTAAAACTATAAAGACTTCTTCAATCATACCGGCAAGGCTCACTAGCCCCTCCACAGGGCTCAAGCATTCCATTTTCTCCACACAGTACTTCGCTGGAGAGCTGAAGAGATATTATTGTAAGAAATGAAAGTACTTCTTTTCCTTGGAAGATTATTAAATATGATAGCATGCTCAAAAATTCAATAGCTACTCCCAAGCATTGAGAAAAACCAAAAGGATTTGTTCATTTATTTATTAGCTGTTTGGTAAGTGTCTATTCTACGCCAGAGGCTGTGCTCAGTGTTGTGGGACAATTTCTAGTCGTGAGCTGGATGAAGCTCTTGCACTCATTTGAACCGTCTGCTTTGCCATTTGACAAAAAAAAAAAAAAAAAAACCAAAAAAACCAAAAAAACCTTCCCCACCCTTCTCCCAGGCAGAAACCTCTGTTCTAGAAGTAGCCTCAATCAAGAAGTAATGTGTGAAAACACACTAGGTTTTCATCCTAACAGGCAGTATAGTCCCCAATCTCGACATTAATACAGTCACTGATTCTCCTCCTTTGACTATAAATTTGGCTGACAATTAGCTTCTCCTTATTAGAATTCTAATGCACAATTGCCCCGACAGAGCTCATTAGGGTTTTGCTCAAGTTACGTGCATTCTGGTTCATAGTTGGCATATTTTCTAACATTACAAGTACGCCTTATTAAGCAGAATCTTGCTGAATGAGGCAGACACCCATTTTCTTCCTCAGTTTTAGGAGAGAAAAAAAATACTACTCAATTCCAAAAACACAGGCTTTAAGCAGCCTATGAAAATGTAAAACCAGCCTATACTATAGTGACTAATCTGTGACTCTTACAGCAAGCACACTATGAGATGTTTTTTTTAAATTTCATCGTTACGCATTTATATCGATTGTGTTCACTAAAAATCTAATAAAGCACTGTCTTTTATATATACTGTCATGTATATTGGCTTGTTGTCTAACGAAAGTAGGTAATTTATATCAAATTAGAGACATGCAAAATCAATATATGTGACCAAAAGAAATCAGAATAGTGGTTGCCTACGGATTGTGCCGGTGGCCCGGAGGGAGCATCAGAAAACTTCCAGGGGAGTATAAATGTTTTATATCTTGATTGGAGTATTGCAATAAATCAGTGCATACATTTGTCAAAATTCATCTCATAGTTCAATTGAGACTTGCATATGTCACTGTCTGTAAATGTTTGCATCAATTTAATAAAACATAAGACAGAACTGAATACTTCAGAGAATTATTATAATCAAAGTAGTCTTTAAGGAACAATGAATGCAGATGTTCCAGAAAGGCTGTGCAAGAGTTTTCTAGAGAAAACTACTTCTAGAGAAGTAGCAGCCAGTAAGCGATCTGGAGAATGATCATGGATGAGAGAATGAAGGAGGACAGAAGGCTATTCTAGGCCGGCCGCTCCAGGGAGGAACGGACACCAGCGAGTTGTGCCTTCAGTGAGGAATGACACAGCACAAGAGGCTGAAAGGCACCCAAGAGCCAAGTCATGGAGGGTTTTCAGGCCCTAAGGAATTCAGACCTCTTTCTGAAGGAAATCTGGAGGAAGTCTGGAAGATTTTTAACTGAGGAGAGAGAGAGAGAGCGAGACATATATAGATACGGCTAGAGACAGAGGCATTAGGACACTGACCGTATTTCTGGCTTGGGCAACCAGGGAGAACTGTGTCTAGGTAGAGAAGGCAGGAGGAGTGGATTTGGAAGGAGAGGAAGTTGAGTTCTCCCAACCTGTCGTATTTTACGTGCCTAAAAGACACCCAAGCAGGAGTATCCAATAGTCTGAGGGACTGAGGGACTGTATCCCTATCTACGGACTTGCCCAGGACAATTTTTGCTTATTACTGTTGCCCCAGAAAAAATTACTGAGACCACCGCCTTTCGTTCCCCCTGCAGGTTCGGTTTTGTCATAAATTATACAGTAATCCTGGTCAGTGTAGGACAGGATTTTTAGGCCATCTGAGTTCAATTTAGACAAAAGATTTTTGGAGTCACCAATACAATACATGGATAGGAGGTAACATTAAAGGATGGGATCATCGAAAGAGAGATCTTACTTGAAACTGAGGAATACTGACACCAATAGGAAGACGGAAGAGGGCCCCCCCACCACCAAGGTGAAAATAACAAAAAGCAGTACAGAGTTAGAAAAAGAAAACCCAAAAAGTTTATTATTCTGTAAACCAAGGGAAGATCTGTTCAAGTAATTCTCTCCTCAGGATGAGGCGTGCTTTCCAATGTACTCAGAGCGTGCGGATGTCTACTACAGAACCTCGTATTCTGAAAGTGCTCAGTAGATGTCTGGTGATCGATTAGGACAAAGGTGCCATTTCTGTTCCTAAGCAGCAAATACTCTTACAGGTGCCCCGTTTCAAAAACGAGTAATTCTTTTAAGATAAAACTTTAGTTTCAGAAGCTATGATACAAATCAATTCTCCTTTTCTGAAACAGAGTACACATTACAGCTCCAACAACATTGTATTTTCTCTGTGATTCTTTCTTGTTTCAGATGAAATACAGGGAGATAAATTTTTGTCCATAATTCCCTCAAATACCGTCTTCTCTCGGCTTTTACTGTTCTATATCATCTTCAAGTGTAGAGATTTCACTTTTATAAGTACTGCCCGCCCTATTGTTTGTATGTGTCTAACAACTAGAATTATTTTCCCCTATTATTCTTACATTTTCCTGCTGTTTCTGCTGCACCTTGCCAAAAACAAAAGCAGCAATCAAATGTGTCTACAAAGAAGATGCTGATCTCCTGGCAAAAATCTGTAAGTTAACTGTTTGCTGTCTATCCCTAAATATAAAACATGCATAAGTTTTAGCAAAACGAAAAAATGTAGAGTGATACAGCTACCTAAAACTCTCTCCCTACTCTCAGAAAGTGAAAAGTCAATTTTACTTGACCAGATTTATATATACAAACCTAAACATTCCCACGAATCATACTTTACATAACTCTAAGATGCAGAAGTTTACCTAATTCAGAACATCAACTGGAATTCCCAATCTAAATCTTGAGTAACATTTATCTACAGTCAATACCTAATCTTTGCTAACAGCATCCAAAAGAAGAAAAATAAGTAGGAAAGGATAGTGATGTAACATCATGTGTCAGTTATCCTACAAAAATAAAGGGAAAAAAAGGACAGACTACCTACACTTTACTTGAAGCATAATGGTCATAATTTCTCACACATCTGTGGGGTTGAAGCTGGCAAACCATAATAATTCTCAGTAAATATCAGTTTCCTTCCTTTTTAAAATAGGTAAGAATACTTTTGAAGACTAAGAAGCTGGTTGGTTTACCAGGCTCATGTGAATGATGCACAATGATCGTGAGTGGTTGTGCGCCCAAGACACTGAAGACGGAACCTAATCCATATGCTTTTATTACATGCCCACTGTAATACGTGTATTTCCCCTCTTGAATCAATTGCAACTGGCTTTAACATAGAGTCTGTTCTAGAGTCTGCTGTATGCTGGTGTGGTGTCTTTTGCTAGGTTCAATACAAAATTCTCTAACTCTGGCCCACTTCACACCTACATACACCGAGGTTCAAGACAGACAGTTTTCATAAAACTTGTCACATAGAGGTGGTTAAAACACTACCGGTTAAGAAAAAGTTGTCCAGACCACTCTGTACCAAATCCTGAACACCAACAAAAGAAATCTCGTTTATTTCTAAAGGGTAATCGTAATTAAGATACCTGGTGTTTTTAACCAGGGGCCTATTATTTTGTAAGGTTGAAGAACACTAATCAGACATCCTTCAAAACAGATCAGAAGCATAAACTAAAAGCAGGAAGAGCAGCCGAGATGATGATAGTAATTGTTACCAGATTTTGGGAAAGATCAGAGTGTGATTCTGACACTCAGTGTAATCTCATCCATTACAAATTGGTTTAGACAGGACATTTCCGCCTTAATTAATTCGATCAAATTGCATGGCTCAGCTCAACTCTGAATCTTCTGAGTAATCATCATAATTGGAATCAGCCAGAAATGGCTGAGTTTTAACTTATAAAGCAGAACAATGTTTTGAGATATTGAGGATTTTTCCCCCATGTAAGCTTCCTTGAGCCCACTGCTTTTCTCTCCACCATCAGCATCCTCAAGGAGGGAAGGAATATAGTCAAAAAGTTAGCTGAATTTCTGAAAGAAATAAAAATGAAAACAGGGCAACAGCAGAGGCATTATTTCCGAGAGCCATAGTTTTCTATGGCTCTCGGAAATAATTTCTTTCTCATCTCGAGAGCCACAAATTTGTTAGATAAACTGTTTTGCTTGATTTTTTTTAATTATAAAGACTTAGCAGGCATATTAAGACCCAAATGTTTCAGAGGGCTGAAATTTAAGTGGTAGAGATTCAAAACAGGAGGGAGCTGTGGAAGTAGATGGCTCTGAGGGGGGCCAGCTCTCTCTGAATCCTCCCATTCCATCATTTATTAATTCAACTAACTTCCCTGGGGGCTTGCCTTGTTCCAGGCACTGGTCTGAGTGCCAGAGCTATAGCAATAATTAAGAGGCAAAAATCCCTCTCTCAAAGTCCGTATCATCTAACTGGCAGAGACAGACATAAGATGGCCTAAGTCAGTAATATGTTTATTGAGTTACGGTGGTAGTAACTGTGAAGGTAAATGGAAGGTAAATGGAGTACAGCAATAGTTCAAAATTGTCCAAGACACAGAACGGACCCCCAGATAGAACCTGTTATCAATGAAAGGAGAACAGAGTATGTAGCCATCACGATCTAAAGCTGTCATAGGAAATTTAGACCCCCAATTGGGGATCTAAGCCAAGAGCTTGATGCTCACCAACCTGGGGAACTAAAGTAGATAGAAAGAGGTGAGCTACGGCAGGGATTTTCAGACCAATCTGAGACATCTCCAATGCCAGTGGAGTAAACTGACTGCAAAAACGATGGGCACACTTCACTCTCCCCGTATTTACAGTCTTTGCAATGTTCCTCTGTAGCAACTCCCATCCAGAGATCAAATTTATTTCCCCAACTCTTGAAACTGCTCTGGCTTTGTGATTTACTTTGGCCAAGAGAATGAACAACAGGGTAGGTGTCTTTCTGAGCCTGAGCCTCAGGAGGCTGAGCGCTCTTCCACAAATTCTTCTGGAACCTGGACTCTACCACCTGAACAAGTCTGGGCTACCGTGTTGGAGGATGAAAGATCGTTTGCAGGAGAGCCCGGTGATCCCAGCACAAGTCATCCTAGACCGTACCGGTGACGGATGACCACCAGATGTGTGCGTGAGCCTCAGCCACATCAGCAGCGCTACAGACACCAAACTGAATCCAGCTGGGACTGCAAGGAGCACTTAACTGGTGACTTGTGAGCAATAATGCATTTTACTGTCTAAGCCACTGAGCTCTGGGGTGGCTTTATTGCACCGCAGTAGCGAAGGGATACAACCAGGAAAATGTATGAACTCTGTGCAAATTCTTCCAGACTTTAGAATGTCCACGGGGAGAAATGAGAAGAGGAAAATGGGAAACATCGAGTTTAAATTCTGAGTTAACCACATTTAAATCTGGATGTCATTACATTACTTTTGATTGGAAAAGTGACAGAAATGGGGGTTTGTGAACTAAAGTTCAGGATGAAAGAAAGTCACATGCACATCTGAGGTGCACTTATAAATCATCAACTGGATATACTTTTGCTAAATTGCTTTCAGTTATCCTAGTGGGCAGCCACTCCAGAGAACTCAGTGCTGTCAGCAGCTGTGTCCTTCAGAGACCATCGCCCCGGGTACACGCGGTAGCTTCTAAATCCAATATTCTCTCAGGAAATCTGTCACTATTGTTTCCAGAGCACATTATTTAATTTTAAAAATTGAGAATAGGGGCCCCTGGGTGGCTCAGTGTGTTAAAGCCTCTGCCTTCGGCTCAGGTCGTGATTCCCAGGGTCCTGGGATCGAGCCCCGCACCGGGCTCTCTGCTCAGCAGGGAGCCTGCTTCCTCCTCTCTCTCTGCCTGACTCTCTGCCTACTTGTGATCTCTGTCTGTCAAATAATAAATACATTTTAAAAAAATTGAGAATAGTCTTTCCATATACAACGGCCTGCTTCTGAAAGAAAAATGTGAAATGTACTCCAGGCCGTAGCAAAGGCCTGCAGAACCATCCACAAGGCTCCTATCTTCCTCAGCCTCTGTCCCGCGTGTGACCTGGAGTGTAGGCTGAAATAAAGTCCCTCTATATGTTTGCTATGACTTCTACAAAAATATTTAAGTACCTACTATCTGTGACCAAGATCTCTGATCGAAGGATAAGAACAGGGAACGGAGGGGTGGGACTTTGGCGTGGTGGGGGCAGAATGGGGTTTCAGATGGTATCATCCAATGCTAGAAGTTAGAAGTCAATGAATTGACAAAAGTAGGACCCAAATGAGGACTGAGTATTTAAAACCAAATAAATGGAAGGAACAACAGTAGAGAAAATTAGGATGACGTTTTGAAATAAAACTCCTTCTCTTTATAATTTGTTTTTAGAGAATATTTGTGGCCCCTGTATTTCATAACTCCAGGAGTCAGTGCTCATATCCTGCTCTGTGTATATGACACCCACGGTAGGCCAGCAGTGCACAACTCAGACTCTATGTGGTTGCCCTTAATATAGGACTGACTTTGGTGGTATGTTACTCCGGAAGAATACACCAGTCGATTAAGGATTTATCGATGAATTATTTGTAGTGACTACATGCTGGCACTTTATTCGCGTTATATTACTTGATTATTCCACCATTAGTAAATAAAATTATTTATGAATAATTGTTATATAATATGATACTATGTAGCAATACAAGGCTCCAAATTACAATAGGGGAAAACACAAGTATGGCCTAGCACAGACCAACAGCATCAGCATCCCCTGCTAGCTTACTGGAAACACAGAATCTACGGACCAACTCCAGACCTGCTCCACACCCAGACCTACAGATTCAGAATTTGCATTTTAAACAAGCTCCTCAGGTGATCTGTATGTATGTTAAAGCATGAGAAACAGTAATCTATAGAACAGTGGCATACATCATACTACTCATTAACTTCCAAGACTGTGCCCTCAGGTGGGTGATAAAGAAGTCTGCTTTTCCCCCTTGGGTCATGAAACTTGTTTATATCCCTAAATTAGTTTGAGAATATTAAGTTATGTATGCTATCTGTAGAAAAAAGGAAATAAAAACAAATATGGCCCACAAATTCAAGGTGTTCCAAAAGCATCCATCCATATCTCGTGAAGAGGTAGGATCTATGTTCCCTGCCTTTGAAGCTGGGTGGGACTGTGACTATCAGAAAAGTAGTGCTTGAGGTGCCTGGGTAGCTCAGTCGGGTAAGCGTCTGCTTTTGGCTTAGGTCATGATCCCGGAGACCTGGGATCAAGCCCTCTGTCATTGGGCCCCCTGCTCAGGGGAAGCCTGCTTCTCCTTCTCCTGTGTGCATTCTCTCTCTCTTTCTCAAATGAATACATAAATAAATCTTAAAAAAAAACACCTAAAATTTTGAGGTTAGAGTAGACTACACTAGGTCTAGTTCATGTATTAGAATCTTCTCTTTTGAAACAGCAATAAAAAGTCTGGTCTTCCAAAACCAATAAAATGCACTGTCTCTGGTTGTTCTATAAAACAAATTTCCATAATATATCTATAGATTCAAAAAATGTTTATGATCAGCTGGGCTTTATCTCATCAAAGTTTTCCCAGATGTACCTAATGGCAATTCATTGATATTTAATGAGGAAAGAACTTGAACATGGAACCAAGTGTCCTCTAAGTAAACTGAATGAACTTCTGAGAATTTCATTTATGGAAAATCAGGTCATAAAATAATTCTTCTGGAAAAAAAAGGAAAGCACATTTCTCAGAAAACATCTCGTAAAAGCCAAAGAGGGACTTACAGAAAAGTGTCTCTTCCTTTTCTCCCCAAATTTATTTCCCCCCAAAGTTCATTTCTATTTTATGAGAATATGAATGTCAAAATGAACAATTCAGCCAAGTTATTTACTCCCATCAAACAATCTTGAAGGTCTTTTTATTTTATTTTATTTGAGAGAGACAGAGATCAAGAGGGAGTACAAGCACAGAGGGGAAGGGGCAGAGGGAGAGGAAGAATCAGACTCCCCGATAAGCAGGGAGACTGACCAGGTGGGGCTTCATCCCAGGACCCTGGGATCATGACCTGAGTTGAAGGCAGATGTTTAACCGCCTGATGCCTGGGTGGCTCAGGCTTTCAAGTCTCTTAATGACTCATCCAGGTACATCAAGTGCATCTTACTACTACATTTTAAGGATAATCCAAGATTTTTATTTTTTTTTAAGATTTTATTTATTTATTTGACAGAAAGAGAGTGTGTAAGACAAGAGCAGAGGAAGAGGGACAAGCAGACCCCATGCTGAGCACGGAGCCTGACACAGGGCTCAATTCTATCACACTCAGATCATGACCTGAGCCAAAATCAAGAATCAGACACTCAACTGACTGAGCCACCCAGGTGCCCCAATCCAAGAATTTTCTTACTGGTTAAATCTACAAAACATAAATAATGCTGTGATTGGCCTTTATATTAGTGATGCACATTATCTCTTTAATTCTTAAAAACATAAGATCAGAAAGTAAACACAAACTGTTGACTCATTGCCTTTATATTACAGGAGGGGGCATGCATGGATTACATTTATAAGGAAACTGAAAATTCTGTTTCCAGACCATAGCGTCTCTTAGCCCAATGAAAAGGAAGCGGTTTGGTGATACCTATGGAAGCAATGCAAATATCATGGAATTACATGTTTTTTGGTGGGACCTGATGATTTTTTTTTGCAATATCCCTGTAATACTGTAATCATGAGTTCATTCATAAATTAAAAGCTTAGTGCTCTAAATCTAAAAACTACAATGGTACAGAAATCACAGGGCCCTGGAAGCTATTTAAAACTATCCTAAAGGGGCGCCTGGGTGGCTCAGTGGGTTAAAGCCTCTGCCTTCGGCTCAGGTCATGATCCCAGGGTCCTGGGATCGAGCCCCACATTGGGCTCTCCGCTTAGCAGGGAGCCTGCTTCCCCGCCCCCCTGCCTGCCTCTCTGCCTACTTGTGATCTCTGTCAAATAAATAAATAAATAAATAATCTTAAAAAAAAAACCTATTCTAAATAGTTTTAGAGTGTGGTGTGTACATAAAGGAGTGGGTTTTTTCTTTTTTTTTTTTTTAAGCGATCTAAAGTTGACTGAATAATATTATAAAAACCAAAAGTCAAAACTACCAACTAAGACATAAAGCAACATTATAATAGTATTTACACTAGAACTATATCTGTATTCTAGTTAAGCATTTGGTTCAGAAGAGTCTGTGTAATTAATCATGCCTGTGCTGTATTAAACACAAACAGATAAACCTCCTATTGAAGAATGCCAGTAGAGGCCCTTCAACTTCTAATACATGAGGAATTTCAAGAGGACTTACAGAAAAGTAATGAAAATGATTAAAGACTCAGTAATAGGATTGAGCAACAAAGGTTCAATGATCTGACACTATTTCAACCTAAAGAAAAGAAAGGCAGGAGGTGTTTTCATAATGATTTCCACAACATGAAGGCTTATTACAAAAGGAGTGGGTCTCTATCTCTGGTATTGAGAGATTAAAAGGAAATACTGAAAGTTAAGTAGCCCACCTATTTTCTGGTGGAATGCTGTGACACATTCTGTCACAAGCTTAGAAAACACAGCTCTCAGATTGTACAAAGGAAAGTTTTTTGCATATATAAAAAATCACCATCAAAGAGGAAAGGCAAGATCTCAGACATAGCCCCTTCTAGCCCCTCCTTTCTGTGGAGATATTTGCCGCTATAAGAGGAGTTGATGGTCATACTTGGTACTTTCCCCTCCTAATACCTAAATGAAACACCTTAGCACACTAGCCCATCATCACCATGACCACCAACTCATTTTTTTTAATCTGGTAAAATCTGCTAAACACAGAAGAAAGAAGGAAATACACAAGTCATTAGGGAAAGAACCAAAATATTTGTCCTCAATACATAAAAGTTGAGTTTAAAAAAAATACATAAAAGTTGAATATTAGGTGAACAGCAAAAAAAAAAAAAAAGTAATGTCTCTCACCTTAAGATCCAACAGGACTGAAATTCTCTCTGCCATTTTCTACATGTACTCAAGGTCTGTTTCTTTCATTCCATCAACAAATATTTATTGAGCCCCCAGGGAAATATTTGTGAGCAAAATATAATAACCCCTGTCTTCATGGAACTTACATTCCATTGGAGAAAAATTGTGTAGGGTCTTACATGCTATTGCAGGAACTGTGGATTTTATTCTGAGAATGGTTTTAACATAAGAGCAACATGATTTAACAGACCTTTTCAGAAGTTACTCTAGATGCAATGTGGAAACTCGATGATAGCAACGCATGTGTGAAAGCGGCCAGAGTAGGTGAGACTACTGCAATAATCCAGGCAAGAGCTGATGGTTATCTGGAAGAGGGTGGGAGCAGTGGATGTGAAGAGTGTGATTTTGTAAATATTTAAAATATACAGCCTGTACAGTCAGTAGAACTTATTGACAAATCAGATTTGAGGTCTGAGAACAAAGTCCAATAGAGCGCCAAGGTTTTGTACCCGAATAACTGGGAAGACAGAACTGCCATTAACTGGGGTGGGGAACACTGGGGGTTGAACAGGTTGGAGGGCAAGATAAAGCACTCAATTCTGAACAAATGTTTTGTGATGTCTGTGAGAACACAAGGTGGAGATGTCAAGAAGGCAATTAGATGAACCTCATCTCTCTGAATTTCATTCTACTTAGCTATAAAATTGGGTAATAATTATGTGAGGATCAGAGATAGCAATATGTCAAGCACCTGGCACATGGAGGGCCATAAATACAATGAATGGCAATCACCACTAATGTGACCATTACCAGCCAACACAACCATCCTGATGTCAGTAGAGGTGAGTAAGATGCAAGAGGCAAGGGACAGTTAATTTTGGTCACAATTACAATGCAAAACAACCATAAAGTCTCAATGGCATACGACAAGAAACATTTACTTAGCTGGCTGTCAGCTGATTTAGGCTGATCTAGGCTGGACCCACTCACATGTCTGCTGCCAGCTGGAAATGCAACTGATTTGGACTGGTGACAGCTGGGAGTGATTTTACTCCACGCAGATCTCCCCCTCCTCCTGGGACTAGTATCTACGTCCCATAGTGTTTAGAGAAGTAAAAGACGGACGTCCTCAATAGTTAAGTAACTTCATTGTGATTTGGTTTTGGTTTTAAGCGGGGAGATTATGCCACCCAAAACATGTTACTTTGGCATATTACTTTGAATTAAAGTCGCTTAAGAAACAGCCAGTGCCAGAAGGACACTGTGACCCTCTTTTGTTCCCCTGAAAGCAGGAAATCAATCTCCCATGTGAAAGGTGCCCTCCCCAGACAGGAGGGTAGAAGGCATCCTTATCACCAAAGACAGGGAATTTAGGGCCAAGAAGGCTATATAAACAAACCTTGTTTCTCCTCCTCTAATTTGCTACCCCAAGCCCAAAAACCCTTTGTCTTGTCAATTCATCACAAATTTATTGTTTCCTTCTCTAAAAGGTGTAAAAGCTGCCTGCTTTGGTGACTTTTTTGAGTCTCATATTTCAATGAGCTCCTGCATGTACGAAATTAAATCGTTTTTTTCTCTCCTGTTTATCTGTTTTATGTCAATGAATTATTGGACCAGCCAATAAAGCTAGAAGGGAAAAAGGGAAAAGCTTTCCTCTTCTACAGTTTCATACCAACTAAAACGCATATCAGCTTGAAGGGGACACGGCAGTCCCCATCTAAACCCTGCCAGTCAGCTCGGGAGTCCCAAGACCCTGTTGCCTCGGAGTGACAGGGATTCCTCCTGGGGGTTGAACAGGATGGCCCAAGGGCCATCGTGCTCAAAAATGGATTTAAATTGCACATAACCTGGGCAGCTGGGTGGCTCAGTTGGTTAAGCGACTGCCTTCGGCTCAGGCCATGATTCTGGAGTCCCGGGATCAAGGCCCGAATCGGGTTCCCTGCTCATCGGGGAGTCTGCTTCTCCCTCTGACCCTCCCCCTCTCATGCTCTCTCTCTTTCTCTCTCACTCTCTTATTCTCTCTCTCTCAAGTAAATACAGTCTTTTTAAAAATTATTTTTAAAAAAATAAAACGAGGGGGACGCCTGGGTGGCTCAGTTGGTTAAGCGGCTGCCTTCGGCTCAGGTCATGATCCCGGCGTCCTGGGATCGAGGCCCACATCGGGCTCCTTGCTCGGCAGGGAGCCTGCTCCTCCCTCTGCCTCTGCCTGCCACTCTGTCTGCTTGTGCTCGCTCTCTTTCTCTCTAACAAATAAATAAATAAAATCTTTAAAAAAAATAAAACGAATTCTGCACAATCCAACAGGTCATCATAGCTTTTCATGTTTTCAGCAATCGGCCCACAGCAGTGAAAGATACTCTCCACTTTCAATACGTGGGAAAAAACCATCACCCATGGCCTGTCTTTCCCAAGTGACCCAAATAGTTCTAGTCCATTGGTAACCATGACTAGGATTTAGGTCCCATTTCAAAAGTAATTCCTTAGCTTTTACTTACTACTCCCATTCATTCTTACCCTTAGCGGATTTCTTAAAAATCTGGACTGAGGACAGAGTATAGAGCAAAGAAGGACATTACGAACCAGGCTATGTTTCTTCCATTGGATCATTTTTATGAGACGTTTTCATGGAGGAAGTAAATGTACCAACCAGTACAAGTTAATACCAGGGTATGAAATGTAAATGTACTTATCTGAGATACAAAGGCTCTGCTATCTGTGTTTAGTTCTGCGTGTATTATGTGTACATACATATAGCATATAGATTTAAATATAGTTTATGAGAAGGGAATTATGGTTTAATTATTAATTAAGCAATATGTGGCAAGGCAACAGTTCTGACATTTATGAGAAAATTAAATTTCCAACATAGAAAGCGTAAGACACAGTCGGGTGCATCCAATCCCCAAGGATGTGATTATCTAATGATAAACCATGTTTTCTGCAGCTGCATGATTGCTGTTACAAAAATAAATGTTTATTATAAGTAAGATTGTGTTCTTTTTCTATGAAGAATAGATGAAGTTGGTTGCACAGAATATCAAACAGATGTTTCAACCAAATTGTGTATCTTCAATGGATTAATTCTTGCTATTTAAACTGGACTACTTCTGAAAGCAGATAGAGTCTACATGAGGAAAATGTAAAGAGTTCTCGAGCAAACTTCGTGTCACTGTAAAATAACAAATAGCTCATAAAGGTACAGATGCAGGCAGATTTGAGCTTTCCAGCTTCATTTTGTATGCACATATACACAAAAGCTCGTGAGGGTAATACTGACTCAGGGTGATTTGGGAAATTTTTCCACTAGTGGGACTAGTGCTATGGTTCCACCGTCTGCCAGGGGACTGGTAACGATTAGGCACAACCCCTTTCCCCCCCCCCTTTTTTTTTTACTTAGAGAGAATCTCTCTCTCTCTTTTTTAAAATATATCTGATATCTTTATCTTGTTAACCCTACTCTGTGCTAGATGATCTATAAAGCAAGTAGACATATACTACCTCATTTAATCCTCCTTGTAACATTAAAAAAGATGTTGTTAAATTAATGTTAACTAAGGTCCAGATACATAAAGCATCTTAGCCATGATCACCCAACTAGAGAACACAAACACTTAGATTTGAAACCTAGGTTTGCCAGATTTTGAAATGCATGCTTCCTTTCACTATGTCATGGTGCTGGTATTTTCCATTTACCCTGTCCAGATCTACTTCTCACCCTTCTCCATCTCGGTTTTGGTCCTTTGAGCCTAATCTGGGTGGATTCACTGATATGCCCCCATTTCTTTCTGGCTTTTGGTTGGGTTCAAACAGAAGAGCCCCTACAGGAGATCTGACAGCTACTCTCTCGAAGATGCTATTCTCTCCCTCCCCTCGATTTCAGTGGCGGCTCCCACTTCTTGCTCATGTAGGCCACGGTAGCAACACCTCCCTTACGTTACCAACTCCAATTCCCTGCAGTTTCTCTCAGTTTCTCTACCCCATGTAAAGAGTTTCCTTATTACATTATCTTCAGATTATTCAATCTGACTCTTTCATCTCTTTCCTACCAACACTCTGACACAGCCATGTTGTTTTCTCTATTTCCTAAATAATATTCTATCATTTGTAGTTTGACTTGATTCCTTCAACAAAGTTAAGTATAATAAGTATGTTCCAGACCCTACTAGGTACTGAGAACACTAAGGTATAAAATATAGCCCTGCTTTAAGAAGCTCACAATCTAGGACACCAGTACATTTTCATACTTCATATTGAAGAAGAATAAGACAAAGAAAGGGTAATTAATCTCAACACAAGAGTCAGAGAGAGCTTCCCAAGCAGGCCAAGTCTGAGCAAGGCCTTGAAAGGATGAAGAGGAGGCACGGTGTGGGAGTTGCTGGAAGGATACTGTAGTAGAGGGCCCGGGTCCCGAAGGCACAAAGGCTTGACAAAGAAAAGACTGGGACTAGAGGGAGAGACCTCAAGCATGGCATTCCTGTCCATGTGCTGAAATCCTGAGTGCAATCGAGGTTCGGTAAGAGGCGGTCCTACAGAGATGAACCAGTAGTTTCTGATGTCTGAAGGGCCTTCTCTAGTCTGTCCTTAACAGTTTGAGTTTACCCTTGAACTACTACAAGTAGAAAAGGAATACTCATAATCTCTCATTTCAGGAAAGTAATTCTGAAAACAAAAAAGAAAGTGGGTTAGAAGGAGCACGAGACAAAGCCCCATTCTAAGGAAACTGGAGAAGTTTGAGGCACAAGTTACTTCAGATGAATATGGTAATGGGAAGGAAAAGATAGAAAACATTCTCTTGCCAGACTGGCCTATAGACGGTCTATATACTGTGTGGCTGGAGGAGAAATCAAGGTTGCCTCCCGGGTTTCTGATTTGGGTCACCACGTGGAAATCACCTAAGTATCAGGGAACCGAAAATACAAGTTGTGTGTCAAAAAGACACTTAGCTCCTTCCTCTGCTTTAGTTCTTACTTTGTTCAGACTTGTATTTCATTTGCTTATTTACACGGCTGTCTTTCCCATTCGATTTTAAATTTCTTGAGAGCAGAGACTGTCTTTGTAATTCTTATAACAAAGTTGTATTGATTGACACACAGCGAGTGCCCCCAAACCATTTCTTGATTGTTTAATTATGAATCAAGGCATGGATTTGTTCTAAATGCCTGATGGTGAGCTCATTCCTACATACTGTGGCAATATCCCATTGTATTCAACAGTGCTTCTGGCTGTTTCTTTTAAATGGCAAGTGTTCAACTCTCCCAGGCAAAGATGTCCCTCTAAAATGTAATTATTTGACCTACTAAAATATTCCCTGCAGAAAGGAAAATTCTCTCTCTCTCTCTCCTCTTTTTTTTTTTTTTTTTTTTTTGGCTACCTCCTTGTTAGGTAAATTCTTTCAAAGGAGAAAAAAAGAGTTAGGCAGATAATTAGTTTTATTCCCGGTTTCCATGTGCCAATAATAGAACAGCGGGTGGTGGGACACTCAGGCTTTGGTGTCAGACAGATGTAGGTTCAAATACAACATTTATCCCTTTAGAGCTGTGCGATCTTGGCCAAGTTATTTAGCCATGTTAGGTCTCAGAGTACTTTTTTTTTTCTCCTATCTAACCAGGAGATAGTAGGGTGCCATGAACATCAAATGAAAGAACGTATCCAAAGAACTTATCAGAGCCTGGTATTCATGTTCTGGGGACACAGTGATGAACCAGGTACAAGATAGCTTCTGCCTTCACAGAATGTACATTACAGTAGAAGAGCTAAAATATACTAAAGACATTTACTGAAAGAAAATAGTTACTACATGTAGGGTTAAAAAGGAAACAAACAAGCTACCAAGGTAGGCGGTAAGGGAGCGCGGGAGGATATATGCATTCTATCCTCAGGGAAAGGAGAAGCCATGGAGGCTTTTAAAGCAGAGGCTCATTCCAATCTGATTTATAATATTTAAAGTCCTCTGTCGCTACTGTGTGGATCCAGGATTGGAGGAAAGTAAGGGTAGAAGCGGGGAAAGGGTTAGGAAGACACTGCAATCGTTCAGAAGACAGATGGTAAGTGCTTTGAAGAGGCTGGTGACAGTAGGGATAGAGATGACCAGATGGGGTTACCATGTATTTTGTATGTAGAACCAATGGAATGGAAAGGGAAATATAAGAGATGACTCCTAGATTTGTGGCTGGAGCACTTACATAGGTAGAGATGACCTTTACTGTGATGGGTTAGACTATCTACTAAGATGACAGATTTTCCTGCACTTATGATGGGGTTACACCCCCAATAAACCTATTGGAGGTTGAAAATATCTTACTTCAAAAATGCATTTAATACACCTAATCCAACTGAACCTCACAGGTAACCTAGCTTACCTTAAACGTGCTCAGAACACTTACCTTTGTCTACAGCTGAGCAAAATCATCTAACACAAAGCTTACCTTAAAATGAAGTATTGATTATCGCAGGTAATCTATTGAATACTGTACTGAATGTAAAAAACAGCATGGGTGTACGGGGACAGAATGGTTATAAGTGTATTGGTGGTTCACCCTCTTGATGGGTGGCTGACTGGGAGCTATGGCTCACTGTCACTGCCCAGCATCCCAAGGAAGACTGGAACATGTGACAAGCCCAGGTAAAGACCCAAGCTGAAAATCTGAAGTATGGTTTCTACTGAAATGCATCTCTTTTGCACCAACATAAAGTCAAAGATTTTTAAGTCAAACCATCGTAAGTCAGGGATCATCTGTGTACATGCTAAGAAGTTAGACATACTAGCTTTGAGCTGCCAATAATACAACTCAGTGGAAAAATCATAAAAATACTTGGATATATGAAGATTTAAGTGAAGATCCATGCTACAGATATGTACTTCCAAGTAACGAACACAGAAATGGTTCTAATAGGAGGTTCTGTCCCCTTTCCTATCTCCTAATTTTAATTTCTGTGCCACTTGCCAAGATAGAACAATATTGGGGAAATAAATTGGATCCATCCCCAATCTTTCCAAAGGAGATATGATGGGATTTTGATTGATCAAAGTAGAATACAAAAATGGGCATGCATAGCTTAACCCTCTTCAAGGTTTTCTCTTTCTTGGGATATGACTGTATTATGCATACCCGAGTCAGGCCCAGCCTACTATTAGAAGGATATCTGCTGACCATTCTCCCACTGCATTAGTCATCAGTGCTTGAAGCTGGCTGGGTAGGTGTTTTACTGGCTTGCAAACTTACTCTGTAGCACACATCAGTATTCAAGTAGTAGGAAGCCTGATTTTAGTACAGAACCAAGCACATTATCCATGATTACCTACTACCCTAAAGCAGCCACATTTCTCTCAAGACCATGAGAATAAATTGTATTGTTGAAAAAGACCACAAACTGACCTCACAAAATAGGCAGAAGTCAGAAAAAGAGGAGGAAGAGGTGAATGAGAATGAGAAGACAGGCAGTTAGAAGGCAAAGCAGGAGGGAATAGTCTTCTAGTAAAAGCGATGAGACATCAAGGAAGATGAGGATCCAAAGGTGTCTATTAGGCAAACAAGGAATATGAAGAAAACTCTTTTGTGTTATGAAAGGTATCTTTTCTGATGCAGTAAAGACATCATATGAAAGAATGAAATGTTAGAAGGAATCCCTTTACTGTTAAAAAGGATTCAAGGAGGTAACTCTAACAACTAATACTATAACTCTTCTAGAAGAAAACAAAGAAAAATGAACTGCTTAATTTCCTTTGGCTTCAAAGTTCTTTAATGCCCAAGTTACAACACTTTCTTATAGAGATACTGAATCAACTACTAATATACTTGGAAAAAACGTAATGGATAATGACAGTCATGCTAAGACACAATTTATTAAATATGTATCATCTCTGTAGTAAGTTATAACAAATATTTCTGAGAGGAAAGAGGATAGACAGGGAGGAGGGCTGGCTGATCCAACCAAGAAAGCATGAGGTTTACAAGAGAATTTCCTATTTTCTCTAAACAAGAGATACACAAGCTCTGACTTTTATGACTTTCTCAGGCACCAGGGCATTGAGTTCCACTTCATCTGTTCATTCTGGAGGATCCCCAACTGGCAGGGATGAGCTTTCTCTGGATGCAACTGATTATGACATGGCTGAGCTGAAAGAATTTATAGTACAAGACTCAAAAGCTAGAGGCCTATTGGGAATCAAACCCAGCTGTCGAGTAGCTATGAAGAAACTTCGAATATAAAACTATTTAAGGGAAGAGGAATAATGTATGCTGTTAACTCTCTCCCTAGCATCAAGTAGACACATGGGGCCTTAACCACATTAACATCAGTTCACTCTTCTTCAGAAACAATAATGTGGCCACAGGATTTTATGGCCAAAAGACTACTTTACACTGTGCATAAAAGGATGTACTCTTTGACTCCTAACCTTCTTATGGGCAGAGATGGCTCTTCAAGTATTTTGAATCCACTAAGACTTTTGGTCCCCACAGGAGAGAGGAGTTTCTACAAGGCTGTTACAAAATCTTTACTGGGAAATCTGATTACCAGAGAAGGGGGATCAAGATTGAATCTGAACACAGATAATCAGAGCGCCAATCAATGGAGACATTTATCTCACCATCAATCAACAGATTCTTTATTAGTGCCATCCAACAGATCTTTCCACAATCATAAAAAAATTCTTTATCTGTGCTGCCCAATATGGTAGCCACTACCCAGATATAGTTGCTGAGGATATAAAATGTAGCTAATGAAACTGAGAAACCGAATGTTGACATTTTAGTTTATTAAGCTTGAATTTATATAACCACATGTATGTAGTGGCTACTATAAGGGACTATTCAATTTTAGACTACTCAGTCCAATGGTCTTTGGATGTTAAGGACATGATAACTTCTTTTCTTTTTCTGGTCAACTCACTTTACATAGAATGAATCTCAATTTCCTGTTCCAACAAGGGAAAACTTAGACTTAAGCTTCCTTCTACAGGTGAGACCAAGGTACAAAGCAAAAGGAGCACAGAGCCTGCATTGCATGAAAACTATAATTTCTTCCTTTCTGTAACCCTGATCTTTAATAAATCATGTAGGTTCTCTTCGGAAATGTCTGTCTCTGGTTCCCCCAGTTGTGCCGGGGCCTTCTCAGATCTGGTGCCAACAGCTATTCCTGGTAGGTGATACAGAGGGTGTAACAGAGATCATCCTGGTAGACACCAAACTAATACTTTTTCATCTCAGGTAGTTCAAGTCCTGAAGCTACGAGTTCAAGGGCTAAGGCAGACTTATTTGCACAGAGTAAAGAAGATACCATTTCTGTCCAAGACCGTTAAGTTTACTGTCCTGTAGTAGAAAAACACGATAAAGGTCACAAACCCAAATAATATGTGCTACTTAAAACTTTTGGCTTCCATTGTTTAAATTATACTGAATGGGCAGAGTTGAGATTTAAAATGTGGAAGGCATTTACCAATTCATTAAAGAGAGACACCTGCTGTGATTGGAATCTGGACAGAAAACTTCCCCAGAGATAAGAGACAAACCCTGGGAACATTTAAAACCAGATCTAAAAAAAGAACAGTACTGCCGTCTGAACCAAGTGAACGCTTCCTGTGCATCACGGGAGGACTCCTGATCCCAGACAAAACGAGGACTGTGAACCAGTCCACCTGACCACCGGCGAGAGGCAGGGCCATGTCACCAAAGCTTGTGGACACCGCAGGTGGGTCTCCAACAGCAGATCCCTCCAGTCTCACAACCTTCAGTTTATGAGTAACGTCATGATTCTCACACCTCCTGATCTTTTCCCAACACCTGAAACATACACCCTTTCCTCCCTCTTGGGCCTTCAGCCTTCCCCTACTCCACGGAACAAATACTTCGAAATCTGGCTATTTGGAAAGAGCTGGGTTTCATCTGTGTCTTTTTGTTTGTTTTTAATTTTGAGCTCATTCCATTATCTTGTCAAGACCTCAGTAAGCACCTCACCCAATTCCTGAACACATTCCCACTGCTGATCATCTTCCGGTTTCTTAATCCTCATCCAGGCGCTAAGAACCTGATGAAAATATCAGGTGCACCTCAGGCCCAGTTCCCGCCTGTACAAACTTCTTCCATTTTCCACTCCCAGAATGTTTCATTTTTAGTTGATAGTCAACAAATGTGTTGGCTGAAAGTATCTACTACCTTCCACGGTTTTATTTTATTCAAACAGAGGAGATTAAAGGACTCAAATATCTGAAATCCCCTCTTAGGAACCACAGGTGTGAGGGATAATATTTAGTGGCAGAAAGCCCTGCCTAATACTTTTGCAGATAATAAAGAAATCCAAAGAAATTCAAAATTGGCCACTCTTGGACGTTGGTTTTGCTTTTCAGGCCACCACTGAGCTACAGATGATGGAGGAGTCTATAATTTGGCTCGCATGTTCAAATACCTTTACTATTAACAAGTGAGGCCACTTTGTCAAATTATTTCCATGGCAGCTGAATTTCACAGGAGATTAAGCGTCTGGCAGGAGATTAATTAGATACAACGTGTAATGCATGATTTTTAAATACTGCACCCAATTCTGCCAGGGTAAATAAGGCTTAAAAAAACTACCTTATTACTCCTCCTACAATCTCAAGGTTAAAAGTCAACCAAGTGTAGTAGTTCAACGTGCAAAGTTGTTTAAAAAAAAAAAGGGAGGTGTTGATGTTTTTTTTCCCTTATTTTCAGTTCTGAATATTTATCTTTTTGGTTACCTAAGTGTCCTTTGTTTATTCTCAAAGAATTCCAAGCTTACAGAAGAGATGCAAGAATGAAACCGGAAAAACACTTTCTCGGTCACATCAACTGCTCATCGGTTGTAGACATCTGGGGCCTTGTACACATGAATGTTTCAGTGAGGATTTCCCAAGCACAAGAACATACTAATATGCACCACAGCATAATCAAAGAATTCAGGAAATTTAACATCACTACAACATTAATATGCAGTATAGATGCTATCTGCAATTTTTGCCATCTGTCCCTTCCCACCCACCAGCTATAGGTAATTCATCATTAATACCTGATGTATCTTGCCTGGGTCAATTTTCAGAAAAACGAACACATCTCCATCTATTTTCTTATTTCTCTTTTTGCTTATCCAAAGTGGAGCAAACTGTCTGTACTTCTTTTGTATTTCGTTTTCCACTTCACAAAAGATGCTGGAAACTACTTACCAGCTCATAAACATATGAAATGCTTTTTCTCCCCAACATCATTCCATTTCAGAGTATGTGTTGCCTAGGTGAGGCCAATAATTTCATAGCGTAGTACTGCTTCAAGTGGTTTCATGGACATGTGGACTCGTACTGGTCCACCAAATGTATGTTAGTAGCCCTCAAGGACAAAGGCACAGAAATTTCAAGTAAGTGCATTTGCAAATGTTCCTTACCAACTCAGAAAGCAAATTTATGTTGGAATCTGTTTTTTTTTAAACTTGCACTGTATTTTTTTTTAATTTTTTTTTAAGATTTTACTTATTTATTTGATAGACAGAGATCACAAGTAGGCAGAGAGGCAGACAGAGAGGCAGAAGCAGGCTGTCTGCAGAGAGCCCGATGCCGGGCTCGATCTCAGGACCCCGGGATCATGACCCGAGCCGAAGGCAGCGGCTTTAACCCACTGAGCCACCCAGGTGCCCCACTGCACTGTATTTTCTTATCCTTATTTCTTTTTTTTAGTGATTTTTATTGTTTCATTACAAAAAAGTATGCCCACAATGAACTTGAAATTAAAGACACCTGTTTTCAGCTCCTGTTTAAGAGGAACTTTTCTGTGCATTTCAAAAAAAGTTTAAGGGACGCCTGAGTGGCTCAGTTGGTTGGGCAGCTGCCTTCGGCTCAGGTCATGATCCCAGTGTCCTGGGATCGAGTCCCACATCAGGCTCCTTGCTCGGCGGGGAGCCTGCTTCTCCCTCTGCCTCTGTCTGCCTCTCTGTCTGCCTGTGCTCACTCTCTCTGACAAATAAATAGGTGAAATCTTAAAAAAAAAAAGTTTAAAACAAGTTCTTAACGAAGTAATCTTAGTAAAAACTAGTAATAGTATTAAATTAACTTGGCCAGGATGATAGATACTGAAACCACCAACATTTGATTTTGTTCAATTTAACAAACAGCTGCTTAACATCTTCCACATGTAAAAGGTACAGTATCTCTGTTGATGAAGGGAAACTAGGAATAAGCCATGAAAAGAATATGAGTTTTAGAGTTAGAGAAGTATTCCCAAGTTCACATCACCACTCTACCGGCTAAGAACAAATGTGTGCCTTCTGGGAGACTTGGTTCCTTCCTCAAGAGAACAAGGAAAAAGGATCCAATTCACTTTGTTGTTGTGAAAATTTTAAAAAAAGAGCTTAAGTTAGAAATTATTACCTATAGATAGGATTTGTTGGATGTGGTTCTTTATTATTTTGAGTGTCCTTAGAAGGTATACACTATGTAGAATGCACTGCCAGTACCCACTGAATTATATCCTAATCTCACTAACATATATCATTTTTATGCTCCCATTTTAACTATGAGATTAATTTCCTTGGTGCACACAAGCCTGAACAAAAAGGTGCTTGGTCTCAGAGGGTGCCAACCAAAGGGCTGAATCGCAGTATCTACTGAAAACATCCTAAGCCAGAGATCAAGTAGGTAATTCACATTCAGACAACTGGGCTGATCATATATTTATTTGTTGCCCTACAAATACATTCTAGAAGTAACCTCTACAACTTTTTAATCAAAGTTTCTGAGTTATCTAGTGATAAAGAACAGACCGTGGTGGGGCGGGGGGGGGAAAGGCAGTCTAGAATACAAGTCACTCGAAATTCTTATTACAGTTCCTCATCTGCCCATGTTTTATATAAATATAATGTCTTCGTTTCCTTGCCTCTTCAAAAACTGCTTTTCTGGCATCCAAACTGATTTTAAGATTGAGTTTCCATTTAAAAAGCCTAAATTGGAAGTTAACACTAAAGCAAAGCACAAATAGAAGCGAACACTTCGAAGCTGCCTGGGCACCCTGTTGCACAGCTCTGGAAGCAAGGTTGGCGAGGCAATTTGGTGTGCTGCTCCTTTCCGGCAGCATCTCTCTGCTCTGGCTGCTTCGTTCAGCAATTCTTTGTTGCTGCTGTAGGGGAGCAAAATTTACCAGCCCAAAATGTGTCTCTTTGGCAAGTGGATTATTTTAGGCTGAGTATTTTTAAGAAACAGAAGACTCTGGAAGTTTTTCTTTTTTGCCTCCCCCCACCCTCAAATGCCTAAAAGAATTTAGACGACCTGCTCCAGGGAAGGAACTAGCACCACATATAACTACAGCATAGCATGACCAGGTGTGATGGACCAGGAAGAACCTAGAGAAAGCTGTTCACTAAAATTCTTCTCCATATCCCGTTGTTTCTGCATGGTCCCACAAACATTTATTTATAGAACATTTACTCCTTTTTTAAATCTTCTTGTGAATGGTCTTCCTTGCTTTGAAGTCTCAGACCCTGACCCCTTCTCCTTAGCTCTGGCTGGCATTCAAGCCTCAAGTGCCTGACTGCCTGTGGGCCTCATATTCTTCTGGACCCCCAAAAGTACATAATTAAAGGTGATCTTCTCCTGTTAACCTGTCTAATGTCAATTTAATTCTTAGACCACCTGGAAGAATCTTGAGGATAGAGGAAAATTATTCCTCTTCAACAATATTGAGTCCACAGTCAGTTTTTGTTTCTTTTGAAAAGCTAATTAGGGGGGCCCTGGGTGGCTCAATGGGTTAAGCCTCTGCCTTCGGCTCAGGTCATGATCCCAGGGTCATGGGATCGAGCCCCGCATCGGGCTCTCTGCTTGGCAGGGATCCTGCTTCCTCCTCTCTCTCTCTCTCTGCCTGCCTCTCTGCCTACTTGTGATCTCTGTCTGTCAAATAAATAAATAAAATCTTAAAAAAAAAAAAGAAAGAAAAGCTAATTAGGGGGGTTGGGAGGCGGGCATTTGGAGGAAGGCTGTCAAAAGGTACAAACTTCCAGTTATAAGAGAGAGAAGTACTGGGGGTATAATGTAGACCGTGATGACTACAGTCAGTAGTGCTAGACGGTATCTAGGAAAGCTCTGAAAATAACTCCTGAAAGTTCTCATCACAAAGAGAAAATTTCTTCCTTTATTCTTTTCTTTTTATTGTACTCCTTAAATTTACACAGTGACATTTATCAATTATTTCTCAATCAAACTGGAAACACATTTTTTAAAATAACACATTTTTTTTAAAAAGCTGATTTAAGGATTTAATTTTGATAGCAATCTGGTTATATAATCTTCAATACCTACTCATGTTTCAGAGAGCTAGGACAAGACAAGAATTGAAAAATAATGTCAATGTTCTCATAAGTACTACTGGTCTTTACGCCCTCTGTCAAGGATATCCGATTTCTGTTAGAAAAAAAAAAAGTATGTGTGTGTATGTGTGCAACAGTAAGAACAAGAGTGACAGAGAAAGAGAGAAGAGATAAGATAGATGAGATGTTTGAGAGCTTAGGGAAAACTTCAGGAAAAAAATATTCTCAAAAGCACAATTTTAGTGGTAGATGATTTTAACAGTGGCCCACATCTTGTTGACGTCTCCCTAAACCCATACCTTTCAGGCTTCACCTCACACTGACTTTAGGCTGGGCCACCTGACTTAACTTTGGTCCTTGAAAGATTTGAAAAAGCCTTACCACTTGAGATTCACTTCCTTCTCTTAGAAACTGCTGCCATGTGAACAAGCCTAGCCAATCTGCTGGGGAATTGGACATTGCCGAGTTGTCCCCTAACACCATGGATGATAGGCAGCCAACCCCAGAAGTAGGGCCACATGGCTGACTCAAATCTGAATGCAGACACATGAGGGAACTTAGCTAAGACCAAAAAAAACCACCTCAGGGGGAAGGACAAATATTACATGATCCCAGGTAGATGATGAATCTAAAATGGTCAAATTCATAGAAGCAGAAAGTACAATGTGTTTGCCAGAGGCAGGGATGGGGGGAGAGGAAGGTATTAATCAAAAGGCACAAAGTTTCGGTTATACAAGATGAGTAAGTGCTAGAGATCTATCTTACAGCACAGAGTCTATAGTTAACACTATGGTACTGAATACTTAAAAGTTTGCTGCGAGTATATCTTAATGTTAAGTGTTTTTAACTCAATTAATCAATCAGTCAATATTAAAAATGAAGAAGGCGGTAAGAAAGAAAAAGTGCCCAGCTCAGCCTTGTCTGAATTACCAACCCAAATAATTAATGATGGTTGTCTTAAGCCACTGAGTTTTGGGGTGGTTTGTTACCCAGCCATAACTAACACAACCTATTTGAGTTTTGTTTCTTAAAAGTATTAGATAAATGCAAAATGATAATCATCTTGTCATATTTCCAGTTTCAGTATTATTGCCTGAAATAGATGTACTCCCAAGAAAAAGATCACTTCTATTCACTGCAGCAAGTTATTTTCACCTATCTTCATTTCTCTGAACACTTCATCTTAATATCTTATTATCTTAAAGGCTACAAGAGTTGAATCTACAGTTTTACACTGAAATAACTTGTGAAAAACAGCTAGCACAGTACCTGGAAAATATTAGGCTCTCAGACAATACTTGTTTAAAAAAAGGAAAAACACTGAACAAGGACAATAAAATAAATAATTCAAAGAGATGATCGCAAAGAATGAAGAGGAAAAGCCCAGAGAGAGGTTTAGGAGCAGGCCCCTGACTTAGTCCCCAACCACCAACCACGTCAGTGAATGACTTTGAGTGACCTCCTTATCAAGATGCAAATGGTATTTCCCAGCAGGTTTTTAAAATGTAAATAAAGCTAGACTTTGTGCCTTTCTGAGAAGAGCTATATGCAGATGAGGGGTAGTCAAAGAAGCTATCTAAATAATGGAGTAAAAAAAAAAGAAAATGTTCCAAACCAAACTGGATTGCATTCATAAATACTATTTTTGCTTACATTGCCAAACACTCCTATGTTAACTCGCAATCAAAAAGTCCCTAATGCGAGGGCAAAGGACATTTTTGGAGGCGCCCTCTGACCATTTCAGAAGCCTCTGGGGATAGAGAAGGCTTCACCTGTGCCTAATGTTTATCTGCATCCCGTGAATTATGTAGTTTGTTATAGTATAACATTCATAATTTTATGATTCAAAACTGTTACGTGATCACATTTTTTACCTTTGTGAGTTAATTCTTCATATGCCATTAATTAATAAACATTATTTACCAAACTTCCTTTTCAGACATCCACCATTTTCTCCATATTTTATGTTTCTGGAACAGTTCTAAGCACATACTTATCGCATCTCATTATGGTGACTGTTTACATATGTAGATCCTCCACCAGCCATTTCTCAATGGTAGGAACTGTATTCGTTTCCGTTTCGCCAACAAAATACCTCGTTTCCAGGGGATATTTAATAAATAGCTGTTGAATTCAATTCACTAACAGAAAACCCTTTTTCATGTTGGAACTTCAGCAAAAATACTTCTAAAATATGATCATAAACATTTAGAAAGTGTTTCAAAGAAGCAACATACACATTTTAATGTAATCTTCAGGATTAGAGAAGGGACATTCTAAGAATGAGGCCCAAAGTAGAACTCATAAGGGAAAAATATTCAGATTTGATAGTCTAAAAATTTGAAATGTTTAATGCAAAATACTAACGCCTAAACAAATACAAAGGGCACATGATAACCCAGGGGCAATATTTGCAATAAATGCAAGAGACCAGAAAAATAAAATATTCTTACATAGGTAACTCCTGTACATTAATCTTAAAAATAAACACTTTAATACAAAAAGGGACAAAAAGAATGAAGAAATTCATAAAATAATTATAAATAGGGATAAAACATATGCAAAAAGTTTCTGACAAATCTGCAAACAGGTAAATAATGAGAAACTTTTGTCCAACCAGATTAGCAAAGATCAAATAGAATGAAAAATTTCAAAAGACATCTCCAAAGATAGCTGGTATGAAAAAATAACCAAGCAGATCTGAAAAAAATAATTAAAGAAAATCTTACCCAGAAAAATACCTCACCTCACTATTTTTTTTCTAAAGTGGTTTAGTACATTTCCCAGAATCCCTTCCCTGTTTGAATCCTGGTTAATTAGAGACAAGATGATACTCAGAAGATGAAAGAAAAACAACAGCTACTACTCTCAGAAGGTGGAAGGGGAGCAGAATATGCCACCCTAAAATATGCCTCTATGGCATAAGGATTATTTTAGGCTAATTATTTTTAAGAACCAGCACACGCAGAAAAAGCTCTGAAAACCTGAGAAGTTACCCTTTTGTAAGACATTTATAAAGGAAATCTCCATTTGTAAGGGTTTTTCCTCTTTGTACCAGAAAAAAGGAGTATGACTCTCAATCTTTAGAAACATTTATCAGTGGAGAAGTCAAGGATGTAAACCTGCAAAAACCACCATACACTTGTTCGCTGTGCTTTTCCTGGTAACCTCCCATAACTGACTCCCCATCCTCAGCATCTTCTTTTGCCTTTAGCTGCATATGATAATTAAGGTGGTGGCTTTGCCCATTTTAGGGAGTTTTCCAGAGTCTCTGCCATGCACATGGGAGGCACACGTTATTAAACTTCATTAATTTTTCTCTTGTTAATCAGTCTCTTATTATGGGGGTTGAGTGGGGGGCGGGGTGGACATCTCAGCCAAGAACCTAGAAGGGTAGAGGGAAAATTTTCTACAGTCCATAAAAAGATGTGCATGAGAATGTTCAGAATGCTCTATGTGTGTAATAGTCTTTTTTTTTTTTTTAAGATTTTATTTATTTATTTGACAGACAGAGATCACAAGTAGACAGAGAGAGATTGGAGGAAGCAGGCTCCCCGCTGAGCAGAGAGCCCATGTGGGGCTCGATCCCAGGACCCCGGGATCATGACCCGAGCCGAAGGCAGAGGCTTTAACCCACTGAGCCACCCAGGCGCCCTATGTGTGTAATAGTCTTAAGCCAGAAACAATGCAAATGTAATCAAAAGGTGAATGTAAAGAGATATTCATACAATGAATTCCTCCCCACCACTGAAAAGCAATGAATTTTTCATAGGTGAAACAACACATGAATCTCAAAAATGCTGTTCAGAGCAAAAGAGCCACAAACCACAGAGTATATATTGGGTGATCTCATTTTTAGGAAGTTCAAGAACAGAAAAAAACTAATCCATGGGGATAGAAACTAGAGCAGTGGTTGTTATGGGGGAAGCAGACCGACCGGAAAGGATTGGAAGAATGCTTACTGCACAGGTAGAAATGTGCTCTATTTTGACTGGGGTGGTGGCTATAAGCGTAAAAATACTTGTCAAAATTTTTTCAACTCTGGATGTAAAAGTAGTGCATTTTTCCATATATAAATTATGCACTAACAAAAATGGCTTTTTAAAGAAGAGAGTGGAGAAAAATGAGAGTTTTTAAACAGGAAGAAGAGAGCAAAAATGGAAAGAAAACCAATATTGGAAGATATGTTGACTGATAATCCACTAAAGAATCAATCATAGAATCAAAAACTCCAAAGTACTCCAAGCAGCACTGATAAAAATTAAATCTAGACATACTATAATGAAACTGAAGAAAAACCAAGAGCAATTAAAAAAAAAGCAAAAAAATTCAGAAAAAGACAGACTTCCTTGAAAGGGATCAACAATTAAATAGAATAAATAAAACACATATGAATCTCAAAAATAATATTCAAAAACATTTAAAAAAATAAGGGTGACAATTCAAAATAGTTGGTTACCTCTAAGTAACAGGGACAGTGCAGGGGGCACAGCAGAGAGCTTCTGGAGTGCTGATAATAACCTATTTCCAGACCTGGGTGTTGGATACACAAGTGTATTCACTTTTTAAAGTTTCATTGAGTGAAACTGTACACACTGAGGATTTAAGCAACATTCTATCTTGCTTAATGTGCATGGTCACTTACAGTGAAGTATTACTATAGATAAAGAATTTATGGTCTAGAGTAGGAAAATCTAAAGAGACAAAAAGTAGACTAATGGTTGCCAAGGGTTGGGAGTTGGGGGGGAATGCAAAGTGACTGCTACTGAGTACAAAATTTGGGGGCATTATGAAAATGTTCTAAAGTTACGTGGTAGTGATGGTTGCATAATTCTGTGAACATACAAAAACTAACAAGCTATTCACTTTAAAGGGTCAATTTATGGTACGTTTACTGTATCTCAATAAAATTGTTATTAAAAAGATTTCTGTCCCCATGTTTGCATAATTTTTTTTAAAAAGCACTCTGGAAATAAAAAGTACAATAAAGGAAAGAGATCCTACCAAGTACTGAAGTTTCCTGGCCTTTTTGTGCTTCTTACAGAAAGTTACTTTCTTCTTCCCATGCCACACCTTGTCAATAGCAGGTTTAAGTACAAGGAAGAGCTCTCCTGTTATTTTAAAACTATTCAAATATGTGCAGCTAATTACTATGCTTCCCAAGGAATCCCAGTATGACAATAAAGCCGATGCTTTACATATTTATTTATGTAATGGGATGGGGCACCTGGGTGGCTCAGTGGGTTAAAGCCTCTGCCTTCCACTTAGGTCATGATCTCAGGTCCTGGGATCGAGCCCCACATCGGGCTCTCTGCTCAGCAGGGAGCCTGCTTCCCTCCTCTCTGTGCCTCCCTCTCTGCCTACTTGTGATCTCTGTCTGTCAAATAAATAAATAAATAAAATCTTTATAAAAAAAAAAAATGTAATGGGATTTCGAGCCAAGTGAATCTTGTTTCTCCCCCCAACAATTCTTAAAGCTTTAGCATGCCAGCATTGACACACAACACCTGAATTAATCAGGCACTGGTAGAAAAATGATTCATTTAGGATACACATCAAAATTCACTTCAACATTACCATGTAATTTTAAAACACAATGCTCTCGCAGAATGACTCCTTCATCTGGCTGTGTTTAGAGATAAAATGGTTAAGAACCTATGTTCTACATTCTCTTCCTGGGAAATCTTATCTGTATTTTCCAAACACCAGGTATAAACATACACTGATGACAACCAAGAGCCACACAATCGTTCTTCTAAATTCTAGACTGGTATATCCAACAGCCTATACAATATCATCCTTTGATTGCTACTCAGATGTCCCAAGCCCAATGCAGGGCTCAATCCCAGAGTTCTGGGATCCTGACCTGAGCCAAAGGCAGATACTTACCGACTGAGCCACCCAGGCACCCCTTGAATTTCCTCTTAAGTATCTGTTAAGTATTTGGTCATTTTCTATCAACTGCTAACATATATTTTGTTCATTCTGCAAGACCACCAAAACTGCACTCAATTTCACAGCTATTTCTTCCAGATTAGCAAATGTTCTCAACACAAAAAATTATTTAAGGGCCACATTTAACTTCCTGCATTCTCAGCTTTCCCTCATTTGGGACTGCAAATTCTTCATCATTGTTGTTAGTTCTCTGCTGTTTTTAAGATATTTTCTTTTTGATTTTTTCATACTATTTTTAGTTGTCCTAAATTATGAGGGTGGTCTGATTTACTATCCCATCATTCCAAAAATCAGAAATTCAGGCAATTTTTATGATTTAGTTACAGTTATTTATTATCATTCAGGACTTTGTTGTCTGGGATTTCAAGGTGTACATCATCAATCATTCTGTGTAAAAACTCACCTTGTGACAATTACTCTATCACTATCAACAATTATAAAAGTGGGAAAAAATATATGGAATAAGTGCTTTATGACATTCAACAACACTAAGCACAAGAATGTGATCCCTGTGAGAAGGAAAACAATTAAGATGAGCTCTGGGACTTACTCAGTGCTGCTGAGCGGAAATTTGTGAACTATGACAAATGGAACAGGAACCAAACATTGTTCAGTGGTATCACTGAGTTAAGGAGACAAAAATGAAAACTGGGGAGGCCGAGGCAGCTATAATTTGGGGGACAGAGTACCAAACCAGGGAGTGTTGTGTAAAGAATGTCCTCTGGAAATCTTTGTGCTTGTCCTATTGACTTTCTTGTCTGAATATCTCCCTGAATATACACAAGATGAAACTCCCTGAGGCCAAGCAAAGAATAATTCCCAGTAAAGAATAATTACTAAGGATCTGAGACACTAGGGGCTGAGAATTGTTCACTTACACATCAGCTCAGGAGGAGAGACTTTACTGAATACATGGAAGAATTTGGTATAAAACCCAAAGGTTTATGATTTAGTAGTATGGCTAAACTCATCCTAGAATAAAGGCTTACTTTATAGAACTGCCCCAAAAAAGGCTTAAAAGAAGACTTTAAAGGATCAAGCAGATCTGCAAATGCCTAAGCCGCCTGCTAAAACAAATCCAACACAACATCAAATTTAAAATGTTTGTAATGCATTTTATTTTTTTTAAAAGATTTTATTTATTTATTTGACAGAGATCACAAGTAGGCAGAGAGGCAGGCAGGGAGAGAGGGGGAAGCAGGCTCCCTGCTGAGCAGAGAGCCCGATGTGGGGCTCGATCCCTGGACCCTGAGATCATGACCCAAGCCAAAGGCAGAGGCTTAACCCTTTGAGCCACTCAGGCACCCCTGTAATGCATTTTTTTAAAAAAAGAGTAATACCCATGTGGAGCAGTCAAAACATACGACACATAACCAGGAGAAAACTAAGTCAAAATAAGTAGGCCTAGAAAAAACAGAGGTGATGAAATTGACAAGAAATTTAAAACAGGTATTATAAACATGCTCAAGAATTTTAAAGAACATATGAACATCATGTAGAGAGAATTAGAACGGGAAACGATAGACACAATGGAACTTCAGAAGTTTAAAAATACAGTTTCTGAAATTGAAGATTTCACTGGAAAAGAGTAGCAAATTAGATGCTGTAGAACAAGAAATTAGTAAACATGAATACCTAGCTCTAGAAACGATTCAAAGTGAAGCATGAAATAAAGAAGACTAAAAAAATACACACAGCCTCAGTGCCCTGTAGGACACTATCAAAAAGAGTCTAACACATGTAATTATAGTCACAAAAAGAATATGGGGGGGTGTCAAAAACAGTACCTCAAGTAATAATGACCACAAATTATCCAACTGATAAAAATTATAAACCTACAGGTCCAAGTAGCTTTCCCAAGCCCAATGAAAGACACAAAGAAAATCACACCAAGGTATTTCATAAATTAATGAAAAACAGTCATCAAGAGAAAGTCATAAAGCAGCTAGAGAAGGAAGACACATTACGTATGGAGGAACAAAGATACAAAAGATCATAGACTTCTCATCTGAAATTATTTAAGGCAGAAGAAAATTAAACATTTCTTAAATACTGAAAAAAGTCACACTTAAATTCTATGTGTTATGAACATATCTTATAAAAATTACAGTGAAATAAATAACCGTAAGCAGACAAACAGAGATTACTGCCAACAGACCTATACTACAGGAATGTCGTGTAAGTTTTCCAGGCAGCAGGAAAATGTTAATTGTGACAGTTCATTCTGAGTCAAACTGACTGGGTTAAGGGATGGCCAGAAAGGTGGTAAAACATTATTTTTGCGTGTGTCTATGAGGGTGTTTCCAGAAGAGGAAGAGATTAGCACCTGAACCAGTGCTGTGTAAAGAAGACCACCCTTACAGATCGACCGTACCTTGAAGATTGATGCATTTTATTGTATGTGATTTACTCATCAATAAAACTGATTTTTATTCAAACACTTTCTAAGTTGTGGGCCAAGGCATCAGGCTTCTTCTCTCCCTGTTCCCTTTCATTCAGCCTGCACTCCAACCGTACTGAACTTCCGGCAATTACCAGAAAGAATAGTGCTTCTCCTTCTCTATGAGTCTTGAGCTGGAATGTCATTCCTTCTATGTGTACTTCTTGTCAAACTTCTATTTATCCCTCATGATGTTGCTCAAATGAAGCAGCATCATTTCATAAAAACGGACAGATCTGAAGAGAATGTGTTCTGCCATGTTGTTGCTCTACAACACTAAAAAGGACAACTAATCATCTCCAAGCTAATATCTTCATTTCTAACGAAACAATACAAATACCTTCTTCGTAGACATTTTTTAAGGGTTAAATAAAATAGGCTACATAAAAAAGTATTTGGAATACACAAGACACGTGATAAAGGCTCATTTTCATTCTTCTATCCCAGCTTTCATCACATTATAATTATCACCAACTACCTGCATCTCTGACAAATAATAAACACTATGTATTAATTATATTAACATGAAAGAACATGGATGAACAAGAAGCCATGAAGGTTAGATATTAATTCTAATTTCCTTACTACCTTTACTTACTTAGTTATTTTTTACCGAATCTTAAAGTCCTTTATTCCTTTTTCGCCTTCAGGACAAGTCTTTTCCATGTAAGAGATGTGATTAAATAGATACAGTATGGTGGCCCAAATAAATACAGAATTGGTATCTTCCAAGAGGTATCTCTACTTGGATAACGAGATTCTCATAAAACTGTCTGAGGGCTCTACCATGAACATATTACCATTAAAAGAAATTAATAAAAATTAATTGATTGGTTCTAGAGAAGATCAGTAGTGATATTTATTATCTTCCATTTATGACTGAAGCACATGCTATTTTATGAGTATAAGCCAACAACTTTTTTTTTTACAATTTTTTATTCTTAAGCCACCATCTTTTTAAAATGTTAGATCTCTTCAATACATCTTTTCCAATATAAAATACTCCTAGTTTTCTATCTTTTCAAGTGACTGAAGCCAGGAGACAGATTTTTCTAGCACTTTGTATTAATGTCAACAACCTTGTGTTTTCTTCCCTCATCTTCCTTAAAAGCAGCCTATATAGATTTTGATAAAACATAAGCTTTCTGCATTCAAAGCTAACACCATAAAACGAGGGCAAAAACATCTGGTGGGTGTGGAATGGAGTCGTCATTTTGTACATGGCAATGGCAGTTGTAGGAGAGAAGCAAAACCACAGCTGTGAGGAGGTTCTGAGCAGTTCCTATTTTCAGGATATGCTGAACTCATAATTCAGGCCTAATGAATGTGTCTTTGAGATGTAACAGCCTGTTTAGATCCCTGCTTCCGCCGCTGCAGAAAAATTGAATACAGAAATGGTAATGATTTCATGTAAAATTCATAAATAAAATGCAGAGACGAGGGGAATGGTGTGCCCCAGTGCTACACAATGGATTGTCATGTGGTAGGAGGGTGAAGTCAATGGAGCTGTTTTTAAGGCCACAACTGCAGTTTATTTTCTTTTGGTTGGAATATATGCGGAGCCAAAATATTTATGAAGGCCTCTGACACCACGCTGTACGGTAAAAACGGATATGCTCGGTTCTTCCTACAAAACTACTGAGCTAGCGTCATCATCAGTCTAAGAACCTGGGTAAATTACGGGGGGCATGAGCCAGTAATGAAGGTTCATGATGGAGGACGAGATGCAGAGTGTACTATGCACATCTTTATTTGGGCAAATACCTCTTACATTACAGGTTCGTTGTGACATCAAGTACACATACGTGTCAGCATTCAGAGGCCCATGTCCTGTTACTTGCTAGGATATCCATAAATGGTTTAGAATAAGTGCTCAATAAGCGCTCGCCAGCAATGGAAAAAAAGAAACATAATGAAAAGCTTACCGAAAGCTTAGTAGTCTAGCCAGCTAGCTAAATATAGCTACAGAGCTACAGATGTAGATGAACCTATAGACACAGATATAATAATGAGAGTCTGATGCTGGGGAATCTTCTCATATACATTGTGTGTTTATTCTAGTATTCTGCACAAGTAATAAAAAAGCTAAGGGAAAAAATCAAGTAGGCCAAGACATACAGATCATGGATAATGACTGGGTGCACAGAGCAAGAGACAGCTCCTCATTTGAATTTTAAATCACTGAATGCAGCTATCTTCGACCTTTCTCATTTCTTGAATATGAGAAAGTAGACAGACTGAGACAATATACAGCACCTGCCTGAACACGGTGAACAGGAGCTAAGTTACATAGTCAGTGTTTCCTGCCCTGCGGCTCGCATCAGTACTGAGGGAAAGGTCATTTCCCAATGCAAACAGGAGAATAAACACATTTATGCAAAGTGCAGCATAACTTTATTCAAGGTAATGAGATCAAAATGTCTAGCTAGTTCCATACAGAAACTGTCACTTTAAAGTCTTTGCATTCACACTGTTGTCTAGCTTAATAAAAATTTGTATACTCATAGCAGATTTAATGCTGGAGCATGCCTTTTTCTTCCGATTTCTGCTGAACAAATATGACAGGAAAGTAAGTGTGACACTGTTGAAAGCAAAGTTGGTGACCTGATATAAACCAAATTTTGATATATGGCTAGACGTGTCCTCCTTATAATGTAAGGACCTTCCAGTCTTACTGGCAGCGACACTTGCATTTAACTGTAGTCAATCATCGCCTCAGAGAAATCTTTCACTGAATTTGTCCCCCCACAATGCTCCAACCCTTTAGGTAACTAGGTAAACTAACAGTTATGGAAATGCAGGGCAGCCACTTTCGGACTTGAGGTTGGTAAATTCCTACCCTAGGCCAGTCCTTTTAATTGAGGCTTAACAGTGGATTATGAGGATAGTAGAAACTTTCTTTGAAGATCTGTATGATGCTTTAAAATAAAAACTCTGAAAACCACCATGTTGCCAACATTCAAAATTTACCTGTTTTACCACAGTTGCCAAAATGTGTTTTCTAGAGTCTATTAGCGACTGAAGGGCTCCAAAGTTTCTTTGGAGAAATGGCTGAATCCAGGAATGGGACAGAAAATGAGCAAGATTAGTTTAGGATATTACTGAACCAGAAAACAAGAAAGCTATTAAGAAGTAATGAGTTAATGCCAAGGTGAAAGAGCTTTCAGTGGACTAAGATGAGATAATTTGACCATCAAAAATAATGACTTAAATGGGTTTAAATATGCCAAGTGACTACAAATCCATAAGTTCATAAGGATAGTAAAAATAATTGGTCTCAATCAGAAGTTGCCAGGGCACCAACTCATTACTATGAAAATTGATAAATTAAGGAAAGAAACATTTGTCCTGCCTCTCCAATGTGAAGTTGATCAAGTAAACTCATTCTATAAATAAACTTTGTCTAATAAATGCAAAACGAATTCTAAAACCAAAACATTACCATTGTGCAACTCTTGATGTAAAGCTTAGAAAGGAGCCTGTGAAGTCACCTAATCAAAATCCAAACCCAAAGCCAATCGAGATCTAATCGCCTGTTTACAAGATGTATGAGGAATACAACAGCAATCTGGATGACAGGCACCATGAAGAAAAAAGTCAGCCAAAGTGGGTATGTGGGACATCCTACTGGACAAATGACCTGGTTTCTTAAGGCACGAAGGGGGACAGAAGGTGGAGGAAGTGTTATAGAAAAAACTTCAGAGATATACAACCAAATTCAGCATGTCAAAGGAGATTTAGGTCTTGATTCAAACAAAACAACTGAACAAAAATAATTCTGAAGCTGTTGGAAAAAACTGAAAATGGAGACTGTTATGAAACAATATTAAGAAATTACTATTAGAACAAAGTTGGAAGATGCACACGACCTGATTTTAAGACTTACTATGGGGCAACTGGGTGGCTCAGTTGGTTAAGCACCCGACTTTGATTTCAGCTCAGGTCATGATCTCAGGGTCATGAGATCGAGCCCCGCATCAGGCTCTGTGCTCAGGGGGGAATCTGCTTGAGATTCCTTCTCTCTCTCTTCCCTCCCTTCCTTGCTCTCTCTCTCTCTCTAAAATAAATAAATAAATCTACAAAAAGACTGACTTACTATAAAGCTACTATAAGCAAGAGAGCTAGATGTGGCTAGACGTGGTCCTCCTTATAATGTAAGGACCTTCCAGTCCTTGGTGAGGGGTACTGGTGAGAGGGAAGACACAAAGATCAACTCAACAAATCACAGAGCACAGAAACAGACCAACACAAATATAGCCAACTGCTAAGTTTTAAAATGAACTCAAGGAAGAAAGGAGTCCTCTAAAGAAATGTTGCTGAACAACTGCACATCTATATTCTTCCCTCCCCTGCCCCACATTAAACCAAGAGAGGGAGAGAAAAAAACTTCAAACCTTGTACAAAATTAACTCAAAATGGATCACAGGTATAAATGCAAAATTTTAAAAATATAAACTTTTGGGAGAAAATCTTCATGATCTTGGGTTAAATAGAGTTCTGATCCATAAAAGGTAAAGAGGACAAATCTGAATTTATCAAAATTAAAAACTTTTGCTCTTTACATCATAAGAGAATAAAAGAACAATCTACAAACTGGGAGAAACTATTTGCCTAGCAGTTATCCAACAAAAGGCCTGTATGTAGAAGATTAAAAAGTCTCAAAATTCACTAAAAAACAACTCAATTTTAAGAACGGGCAAAAGTTTTGCCTGTTATATACCTTCCATATATTTTCACTGAAGAAGAGACATGGGATGCAAATAAGCACATGCAGAGATACTCAAGACCATTTGTCATTAGGAAAATACAAATTAAAATAACAATAACATACCCCTATATACCTATTAGAATGGCTAAAACAAACATACATAAAGCTTGACAAAGTGCTGGTGAGAATGGAAAACAGTTTGGCCATATTTTTTTAGATTTTATTTATTTGACAGAGAGAGAGAGCACACATGTGCGAACGAGTGCGAGCGGTGGGCAAGGAGTACAGGGAGAGGGAGAGAGAGAGAATCCCAAGCAGATCCCACACCGATCACAAAGCCCAATGAGGGGCTCGAGTTCATGACCCTGAGATCACAACCTGAGCTGAAATCAAAAGTTGGATGCTTAACCAACTGAACCATCCACATACCTCAATAGTTTGGCTATTTCTTAAATTTAAACATACACCTATCATATGATCCAACTCCTAGGTATTTACCCTAAAGAAACTAAAACTTAGGTTCATGCAAAAACCTATATGTAAATATTTATCACAGCATTATTGACAATTCCCCCAAACTAGAAAAATCTAAATGCCATTCAACTAAAGAACGGAAAAACCAGCCGTGGTACATCCTAGAAATGGACTACTGTAAAAGGAACATGTTACTGACCCACCCAATAATACCAATCAACCTCAAATGTATTAAGCTAAGCAAAACAAAACAGACTCACAAGATTACCTTCAGTCAATTCTTACCTATATGATATTCTGAAAAAAAGCCTAACTATTGAGATTGATAACAAATCAGTAGTTTCTAGTGGTTAGGAGCACAAGTGGGGTTTGATTTCAAGTGGATAGCACATAGGAGTTTTTGGTAGTGAGGAAACTCATCTGTACACCAATTCCGGTGACTGTTAGAGAGCTCTATGACATTTGTCAAAAGTCAGAGAAGTGTACACATGCAAACACACACAAAATTACTGTATATAAACTAAAACATAACATTAAAAAATTAATTTTTAAAAATACTGTTAAATTTGTTAACTCCTTTAGTGGTGTGGTGATAGTAAAAACAAAAATATCAGATATCCTATGATAGATTTTTCGCTTATAAAAGCAAAACGGAAGAGTCACGTGTGAAGACAACTTGGCATTGTTTTCAAAACTAAACACAGCCTTATTATACCATCCAGCCAGTGCACAACTTGGTATTTATCCAAAGGAGCGGAAAAATTACAGACACACAAAAACCTGCCCACTGATGCTTGTAGTAGCTTCATTCGTAACAGCTAAAATTTGGAGGCAACCAGGACGTACTTCAGGAGGTGAATGGATAAACTGTGGTATATCTAGACAACAGAATATTATTCAGTGTTGAAAACAGATGAGCTATTGAACCATAAAAAGATATGGAAGAATCTGCCAATCTAAGGAGGCCATGAAACTGTAGGATTCCAAGTATATGACATTCTGGAAGAGACAAAACTATGGAGACAGTACAAATACCAGTTATTACCAGGGTTTGGGGGTGGAGAGTGGGACTCAATAAGCAGAGCACAAAGGATTGTTAGGGCAGTGAAACTTCTCTGTTTGATACTATAAGGGTGGAATTATGTCATACATTGATCCAAACCCACAGAACGTAAGACATCAAGGGTAAACCCTAATGAAAACTCTGTACTCGGTGATAATGAGGTGTTAATGTAGGTAGGTTCACCAATTTTTAAAAATTCTTTTTAAAAGATTTTAATCTGTTTGACAGAGAGTGAGTGAACACAAGCAGGTGGAGGGAGAGAGGGAGAAGTAGAAGCAGACTCCCCACTAAGCAGGAAGCCCCATGTGATCCCCAAGCCCCGGGATCATAATCTGAGCCAAAGGCAGACCCTAAGCTGCCCAGGTGCCCCTAGGTTCATCAATTGTAAAAAATGTACCACTCTGGTGGGGGTGCTGATTAATGGGACAGGCTATACGTGTGCTGGGGCAGAAAGTATATAGGAACCTGCTGTACCTTTTGGCTCATTACTGCTGTGAACCCAAAACTGCTCCAAAAGTAGAGTCTTATTTCAAAAACACCAAGAACAATTCCTCTCATTGCCCACCTGCCTCTGTGTCATGTGCCTTTGCCCTTCCTCCCACCTAGAGGAAGAACCTATTTCCCTCGCCTCAAATCAGGGCTGGCCCTGCAACTTCCTGTGACCAGCAGAACGCAGCAGGAAGTGGTGGTGTGTGACTTCCAAGGCCAGAGCTCATGAGACCTGTTTTCTCTCTTGGAATCCTGAAACCACTTTGCAATGAAAAGGCCAGGTTTAGCTTATGGGAAGGTGAGAGGCCATGTGGACAAAATCAAGGTGCACCAACCTGCAGCCACAAACCAAATGCCAGACCAAATTTAGTTGACAGCCAGGAGAAAACTCAGCAGTAAGCCCAAAGGACACAACACAGAGCAGATGTAAGTCACAGAGCTGAACCCAGATCAAATCACAAAATCATGCACTCAGTACTGGGGGGCTATGTAACAGACCAAGCAGTAATTGTAAAAGACATACAAGGTCTTTTAAAAGACATATGCAATGGTGAAATGCCACAGTATCTACAATTTAAAAATGCCCCTAAAAGGGGAGAAATAAATGGGGAAAAATGACAAAATACTGAAAATTCATGAAGCCAGTTACACAGAATTTTGGCCCATTATGCCCTCTACTTCGGTATAGGTTTGAATAATTCTATAATATAAAAGTTTAAAAAGAACACACTTTAAAAATGATTATAATAAAAATGCTTTACTTATATATCTACCACACAAACAATAATCAAGAGAAAATAAAACACTGTAAATTAAGTATAATCTTTCCCAAGTCACGCAAAGGAAAATAATAAGAACATTTAAAGTATCAAAAAGTTTCACATAAATTCTTTTGACCTATGCTTAATTTTATTTTCAAGTGCCTCCACGAAGGCAGAGTTACTCCATATAGAAAACAGGTCAATACTTTTCTAGTTGTTACATTCCCCAGACCAATGGTGTTTTTCTTCACTGGGTGTACCTTTTTAAGATATTCTAGTTACCTTAAAAATAATGGAAGAAACAGTATTTTGAGAACAGGTATTTGATCTTCAAATACCTTTAGTATAATCACAGTGTTTTAAGGACCAAAAAGGTCTCCCTTTGAATGTCCTATCAAGAAGGTCCTCTTGGGGTGCCTGGGTGGCTCAGTTGTTAAGCGCCTGCCTTCCGCTCAGATCAGTATCCCAGGGTCCTGGGATCGAGCCCCACATCCAGCCCCGTATTGGGCTCCCCACTCAGCGGGAAGCCTGCTTCTCCCTCTCCCACTCCCCCTGCTTGTGTTCCCTCTTCCTGTGCTCTCTTTGTCAATAAATAAAAATCTTGGGAAAAAAAAAAGAACATCCTCTTGATGTGTTTATCAGTCAGATAAGAGAGTGAATTTATATGAATAAGCATATATGAAATATTTCTATTCAATTCAAAATAACAATAGGTTTCTGTAGAAAGCCAATCACATCTGAATATGAATGCTTCTCATTCCTCAACATCCTCAGTAGAAGCAGAAAATGACGATCAAGTGAGTTCACCATCACCTGCGCATAGTGAGTCTGGGAGAGTGCTAACACATGAAATAAGACATATGAACGCTATTACACCACAATCATCAATAGTGGTGGTGGCGATGTTACCTGTGAATAGTTAGTTTCACTCTCATTTCCATCTGGCTATTTGGAGATTAGAAAACCAAAGAAAGGGGGGCACCTGGGTGGCTCAGTCAGTTAAGTGTCTGCCTTTGGTTGAGGTCATGATCTCGAGGTCCTCAGACCTCACATCTTCAGTGGGGAGTCTGCCCCCTCCCTTTCCTTCATCCCCTCCTCCCTGTTCCTGCTCTATCAAATAAATAAATAAAATCTTTAAAAAGAGAGAGAGAAAACCAAAGAAAGGGAGTAAAAATAAAATATGTAAGAAACCTGGTTTAAATCACAAAACATAATTAGAACCATCAGAGAAACTTTTATAAGTACAGATGAAGAATGGTCTGGGTATCTACGTTTTTTAAGAGCCCAAAATGGGATTGGTATGTGCCCAAGTCAAAAAGCACTATAAAATAAATAAGTAACAAAGAAATGGAAATAATTTATAGGAAACCAAACTTCCTAGTCAACTTTGAAACTTTACTTTTTTAAAGGCAATGTATCTCATATTTAAGGTAATTATTTGGTGCCCATTATGTGCCTGTCCCTAAATAAGCCACTTTTCCAAAATGGGTCATCTAATGCAAAAATCGCTTCAAAGTAGTAAAATGATTTGCTTTTGAGAAATGAGAACACTAAGGCTCAGAGGTAGAAAATGATCTCCTCTTTGATCCACTGTCCACATTGTTCCCAGTGTATTGCACAGACTTTTGTGCCCAACTTAGAAATTAGTATCATATTAGGATGCCTCAGGTAAAATGACATCAAATTAGCAATGCACTTTATTTCTCTGGTATATGCAATATTCTTATGCAACTAATATATGTAATTTGAGGCTCATAAACTTTAAAAGTGGAGGAGGAGGCTAACAGGCCAGCAAGTACCATCATGATAGGCTCAAGCTTTGTCTCTGATCTCTTTCTGCAGATAATCCAACAATTTTGTGCCTATCAACTCTACAGCTTCTGGCCATCTTCTGCCAGTGTTTTCCCTATGCTCACTGTGTTCTTCATCCCAAGGTACAAAACATGCTCTGGACACCATCTGACCATCTCATCATCATTAAAATCTTTAGTCTATTCCCTAGGCCCCTGTTTGGCAACAGGCTTGCAAAGTCAAGTTAATTTCTAACCCAAAGAAGAAAGTGAGAATTATTTGGAACTATGGACAATTATTTGGAACTTGGACAATAAGACCTGGCCGTTGGAAAAAATACACTGGTTTCAATTAGGATGAGATAGTATGGCTTTTCTTAAAGCACACTAGCCCTGCCTACCAGGAAAATTGAGCAGACATAAATGAGCAACTTTTAGGTAATTCATGTATCTCTATCTAAGATCAAATAATAAGAGTAACTCGATTTCATCAGCACCAAGGATGGTTTGTTAGGAAACTTCACTTTCTGTGGGCAGATAGTTGAGAGGACTCAGAGGTAATGTCTCCACAGAGCTTAACAGACTTCCACCACTCCATGAAGTACACAGTGTCATCTGTGTCTTACACATGAGGATAATGAGGCTCTAAGAAGCTTACGTAAATCACCCCAGAACAAAGAGCATGTAAGTGTTGGGTCTAGCATTTCACAATGATCTACTGCTAAGTTTACAGAGTGGGAAACATTTCCCGACAATTAACATCTTCATGGGAAAATGAAAAAAAAAATCACTGGAGATTCAGGGAAGAGGGTTCTTGAAGTCAACAATTCCTTTTTTTGAAAATGCTATGGGTATTTGATTTTTTTGCATGCAAGGATAATCTTAGCTTCTACCAGATTCTCAAGGGTAGTAATGAAATGAGATTTGGGGGGAAGAAAAATAATTTTCCCTCTACCCTTCTGTGTTCTTGACTGAGACCCCCGTAATAAAAGGTAAATTAAGAGGAGAAAAGAAACGGAAGTTTAATAACATGTATATCTCCTGTGTACATGGGAGAGATCCAAGAAAACTAAGCAACTCCTCAAAATGGCCCACACCATTAACCTAACACCATCTCCACAGTACAAAAGATGTTTGGGGCAGGGGAGGGTAATTAGTTATAGGAGGCTATCAGAACAAAGCACAGTAAGCAAGGGTATGGTTATTATATAGCTTTAAGTCCTTGCCTTCTCCAATGACAAGAGTTTCTAGAAATTTAACCATCCTTCTCTTCCTGGTACAGAGAGAGAGACACACAGTTATAATTTCCCTTACAAATATAAATATAAATATCTCTTAGAAAAGGGTTTCAGTTTCAGAGCTTTCCCTGTGTCTGCTGTTTCTTAAAAAATAATCAGTTTCAACTTAGTCTAATGCCAAAGGAATATACTTTGGGGTGGCAAATTCTCTCCCCTTCAAGATTCAAAATAAATTAAGAGCCAATGATTCAAATACAACTGTGGATTCAGTAATAGATAGTGTCAGGAATCTTAAATATAATTTTCCTATATAAGCTCTTTAAAAAATCATTTTCTCAAAATCATTTGAGCAACCATTTGTTAATTAGTACTTTTACAGCATAGGAACACTGTATAAATCCTTACAAAGGCAGAAGATATAACTTATCAAAAACTAAATTAGAACCTTTTATTTAATAGGACCCATTGAAATAATTAAAATCATTATAATCAGGATTATAATACATAGTCTTTAAAGCCATGTAAAATATCAAAGCTGGTTTACCTTTGTGAGGGAAAGATAAAAGGAATGTTTTGATGAACTTAATCACCTTAAGAAAAGAAGAGGAAATCAACTAGTTAAGAAGTCTCAAACACAGTAGAGCTCATCTGTTTCTTTGAGTAACCATATACTTTCTCATCTAAACAGGAATGTTCTGGATACTGAAAAATAATCAACAGTCAAACCAGGATATATGGTCATCTCAATGTTTTCCAACATAGTAAAAATATTAAACTTGAGTTTTTAATTTTATTATTATTGCTGGGTTGGGTTTTTATTGTTTTTTTTGTTTGCTCGTTTTTGTTTTTTACCAAAAGCCCCAATCTACAGCCCTAGAACCATACCAGACACCAATCCTATATACGGATCCTATATATGGATTTATGCAAGTTTAGAAATGCAATTTTCATGAGACTGATTTTTTTTTTTAAGTCCTTACCTACAAATTTTACTTTCTCATCAAGGAAAGAGTTCAAGCTATAAAATCTATTTGCATGCAAGAACCAAGACTCTTAGGGTCCCTGGGTGGCTCAGTGGGTTAAGCCACTGCCTTCGGCACAGGTCATGATCTCAGGGTCCTGGGTTCGAGTCCCGCATCGGGATCTCTGCTCAGCAGGGAGCCTGCTTCCCTCTCTCTCTCTCTCTGCTTGCCTCTCTGCCTACCTGTGATCTCTGTCAAATAAATAAATAAAATCTTAAAAAAAAAAGAACCAAGACTCTTAAAGAATCCAACAGGTCAGATGACCCCATAAACCTCTGCAGCAGAAATCCCAAGATTCATATTGTGTTTTTAATTAACCCAACCTCTAAAACTAGGAAATCCCAAGGCTCTAATAGGATGCATCTATAAGGCAAAGAAATCAGCTAAAAATAATATCACCATGCTTATCTCTTTAGTTCTTTTTTTTTCCATACTGCCATTGGCTTTATCATTCCCAGGGACTAATGACTTGATTCCAAATATACACTGTCTCTGTTCTCTCTTTCTTACCAGGTTTCAGAGCCTCCTTAGAGCCTAAACTACTGGCACAAACTTTCAGTCCACAATGAAATCCACTAGGAAGGCCATTCTTACTGACATCTGGTAGTTTGTCTCATGTTAATTCATGAAGAAGTCATTCTTTAATGTACAATTGGTAATTTATCAGCCCCAATAAAAGCAAAGATCTACTAGAGAGAGCTGTGGGATTCTGGTTTAAGTTATGCATTCTGATTAGCATCGCCTTGTACATATACTTTTAGTATCACTGATTTTTATAAAATAGTCAATCTCATAACTCCCCGGCAAATTTTTTTTTAAAGATTTTATTTATTTATTTGACAGACAGAGATCACAAGTAGGCAGAGAGGCAGGCAGAGAGAGAGAGGAGGAAGCAGGCTCCCCGCTGAGCAGAGAGCCCGATGTGGGGCTCGATCCCAGGACCCTGAGACCACGACCCGAGCTGAAGGCAGAGGCTTTAACCCACTGAGCCACCCAGGTGCCCCTCCCCGGCAAATTTAAGAACAAAATGTTAGCAGTTGGGGAAAAGGGTAATGAAGATCAAAAAAAAAAGTCCCCAAATCAGAGGCAGTAGTTGAGAACAGGTCAGTGTAAATTCAAATGGAAATCATATTTTCCATATTAAAAAAAAAAGAACTGAAGAGCACCGAGACTGTCAAAAATAGCCACATATTCTACATGATGCCTTCGGAGATCACCTTATTATTACCAAAAAACCCAACACTCTCATATACTTAGGATCCTATCCATTTATAAATCCAAAGCAACCTAAAGATCTTTTGCTTTGCATTAAATCCAAAATGAGATTTTTCTAGGAGTTTTTCTCATAATGACTCAGGAAAAGTCCTCCTGAAATTATGTTAAATTGGGAATTCAAAGGGAAAAAAATTACTATCTGTTGAGCTCATGATGTAGTCAATAATTTCCAGAACAAGTCTAATAAAAAGTGGATGGGATTGGTACCATAAAACCTGTCACATAAATGCAAAGAAGACATACCATCTCCCCCCACCCCCCAACCCCAGTTTCGGGCCAAATAACTTTCACATAAAATCTTGCCACCAGAAAAAAAATAGCTTTGGGGTTAAAAAAGAGAGAACAAGTGAGTCCTATCTCCAGCAATATCCATCAATAATTTACTGCTGGCTTGTAAACAATAGAGCAGCACAGTATGAATGCCAAAGAGGGTCTTTATGTGTCATAAAGCCGCTCAAAAGTGCACTTGCTGCACCAGGCCTGACTGTGAGCTTTGATGTGCTGCACAAGGAACTGCTAAGCTGAGGTCATCAGTTAGTGGAAAACAATTTCCCTCATGCCGAGAGGCAGGCTTACTGCAGGGCATCGGACACAGACAGATTGGAATTTTAAAACAGGGTTGCATAACATGACTTAGCTGGGAAAATGAATCTGGGATGTTCCTTCTGAATGACCAGAGCTCAAACCAAAAGTATGACGCTTCCTCTAAATCAGGCTTTCTCAGCTCGGCACTAGTGACATTTGGAGTTGAGGAACTCTGTCGTGGGGGCTCTGGCCTCTACCCACCAGATGCCGGGAGCATCACCCTCCCCCACCAGCTGTGTGAACCAAAACCGTCTCTAGACGTTGTCAAATGTCTGCTGAGGAAGGAAAATCACCCCTGGCTGAGAACCAATGGTCCAGCAGAAGGCAGAAGTTTGTGAAAACACTGCAAGGCTCACATGGTGACTTTATTTACAGTTCTGATTTGATTCTGGTGTAATTTGCTTTCTTACCCAAATTCAAGAACACATCGAAAGAAACACCATTTATTAACTGTCACAGCCTTCCCCCAAGCCCACACCCCAAAAGTAGTGAGATAAGCCCATGTTATTTCCGATCATAGAACATGATGAAAAAGAACTACAGAGAAGCGACTAAACTCTCTTTTGATGTTATTCTTTTGGTGTTTCGACAAATACTATACACAAAGAAGTGTTCTGGGAGGCAAAGGTAGGGAAACCTAATAAAGACTAACTCTTTATTAATACTGAATGCATGAAAATATCCAACTCATGATGCCTTGCTGAGAACGGTGTGTATTCATTCGCAATCATGAACAATGCATAAAGGATGCAATTCAAGAGAAACAGAGTTAGGTATACTGACGAAGAAATACTGAGAGCCAAACATAAGGCACAGAAACAAAATTGTGCACAAATGCCTTTAGTCTGTCAGTTCCCCTACAATGAATGTGTCCAAAGTCTCACCATTTTAAAAAGGTGACCCGTGAAGCCTGATGCATTCCATGGCTTGCAAAGCTTGAGGTCAACAGCTCTGTCGGAGCATCTTTGAAATCAATCTGATTCTAAAAGTTGGCTTCAACTGCTTCAACCTTCGACTCACCCAAGGCCAGAACCTCCAAGTCAAATGAATGACAGAACTAATGTAGCTAACGAGATACTGCCTTGAACTGCTTCATAAAGCTTTCAATGTAATAAGTCATTAATGTCGAACTATAAATTTATTGACTTCCATTGAGATTAACAGCAGGTCGATCATATTGACTGAATCCAAATGAGTCGATTGGATCCTGTTGGTCAATAAATGTTGATACAAATTATAAAGAGCAGCCGGGGTCAAGAGTAATGAAGCTTACCATAACCTACACAATATGTCTTTTGTTAAGGAACATTGCCCCTGAGAATAAAAATCAAGCTTAAGGTAACAGTGTATTAGTGTTGACAGCCAACCACAAGGAAAATGGTGGAACACACGTTCAGGTACAACCAAGGATAGCTGATACAGCACCTAGTGAAAATAACAGCTTGTTTTAGAATGTTTTCCACTCTCCAAATAATGAAATTATATGAGTACTACTGACATCGACATCTACCTAATCAATCTGGTAGGCACTGCCAAGAGTGAGTTAATGTCCACATTGAAAGAAAAAGAAGCAAAGAGTAATTCATAGAGATATATTTTTTGAATATTTAAATTACACAGTGAATAAGACAAACAGTGAACAAATAATGAAGATATGAATGACAATGATGACTAGTCATTATTATGTGTCACATACCGTGGAGTGACTTTTTTAATCCTCACAATTCTAGGAGGTAAGTTCATTATCTCCATTTTACAGATGGCAAAACTGAGGCACAGAGAGACTACATAACCCTGCTATTCAGCGGTGTAGGTAAGCTTTGAACCTATGAAGCCCAGCTTCGGAGTGTATGGTCGCCATCGTTATACTGCACTGGCAGTTACAAGAAGGAATTAGCTAACTGAAGATCCGAGAGAAGGATGTTGCAGAGAGGAATGAGGCAATGCAAAGGTGAAGGGAAAAAAGAAATGTGTCACGTGTCAGAAATAAAAAGTAGGCAGGCCTTGGCAGCGAGAGGGTGGGGATAAGGTAAGAAAGAGAGATGAGAAGTACCAGATATATATTTTTTTTTAAATATTTTATTTATTTATTTGACAGACAGAGATCACACAAGTAGGCAGAGAGGCAGGCAGAGAGGGGAGGGAAGAAGCAGGCTCCCCGCCGAGCAGAGAGCCCAATGCGGGACTCGATCCCAGGACCCTGGGATCATGACCCGAGCCGAAGGCAGCGGCTTAACCCACTGAGCCACCCAGGCGTCCCCAGATACATATTTTTTTAAGATTTTATTTATTTGAGAAAAAGAGAGTGTGAGCACACAAGCAAGCATGAGGGGAAGGGCAGAGGAAGAGACTCTCAAGCAGACTCCTCGCTCAGCACAGAGCCCCACACAGAGCTTGTTCTCACAATCTTGAGATCATGACCTGAACCAAAACCTAGAGCTGGATGCTTAACTGACCGAGCCCCCCAGGTTCCCCAGAAGTATTTTTCTATCACTATTTTTCTATCGCTGTTGCGAATTAATTACTATTCTAGTCTTTATTTCCCTGTATTACCTTTATTTTGGCTTTCAGTTTGTTTTGAAAGCATCTGGAATTTTATTTCCAGATTTTCAACATTTCCCCTTCTTTATTTGAAATTGTTTTTTAATAATTAGGGAGGAATACAGTAATAGCTTATCTGTATTCTATTCTCTCTTTCCTGGGGAGAAAAATGAAGAATCTGTCCAAATCTCCTTATACATTGATGCTGCTTGCTGACAGTTTGGAATGCTTTTCACAAGGTCCACCTGCCCTGTCTTGGTTGCTTATGGTAAACAAACCTGGAATTTATGAATTCATAGGGCATGGCCTATGGGAAAATATCATAGGTAGCTGGATTATCAGAGTATAAAATCAAGATTCTTTGGGACTCCCTTAATGCAAGTGATTAGCATTACTTACTCACTATTTTTGAAAAGGTAAATGATCCAATGAACAGATATACAAAACAATGAATCTCTAAAATAGACACTTAATTGCCAAATTAACAAGGAATGTTAATAAGATTTTACTATATCACTGAGAACTCACCAAAGTCTTATAAAAATAGAAACTATATACGCCACATTCTCGTACAGCAATCAGTAAAACAAAAAATTTTCAAAACAAAGGATAAAGAGGTCCATCTGTTCAGAAATGGAAAACCTTCTTCCAAAAAAACTCTTCAGTCAGAGAAAAGATCAAAACCCAAATTACGTAAAATCTTAAAAAAAAAAAAACCCAAATTACGGTCTCTTTAGCGAATTAGATCAAGCACACGCTACACTATGGAAGGCAACCAAAGTCAACTTCAGAGGAAGATACACGTATTAGCACACAAGAGATGAAAAAAAAAGGGCTAAACAGTCCATTCAAGAAACAAGAAATAGAAAAACAAAATGCCCAAAGGAAGAAAAAAGTTGATAATTGCAACTGAGAACATAGATGGTGAGTACAATAAAAATCGTGTTTTTTAAAAAGAATAAAGGAGATATATCTTTTTTAAAGCTTTTTTTATTTAAACATATAATGTAACCCCACCACCCTCTCCCAACCCCTCTTCCCCCCACCCCCCTCAGTTTGTTTTATGACATTAAGAGTCTCTTTTGGTTTGTCTCTTTTTTTTTTAAGATTTTATTTATTTATTTGACAGACAAGAGATCACAAGCAGGCAGAGAGGCAGGCAGAGAGAGAGGAAGGGAAGGAGGCTCCCTGCTGAGCAGAGAGCCCAATGTGGGGCTCGATCCCAGCACCCTGGGATCATGACCTGAGCCGAAGGCAGAGGCTTTAACCCACTGAGCCACCCAGGTGCCCCAAGGAGATATATCTTATAAAACAGAAAAATTTATATCAATTCCATACTTATATTCATTCAGTATTACACAGAACAGATAATTTTTTTTATTTTATCAGCTACAATGGTTCCCCCCTCCCCCTTCCCCGTAGGAGATACATTTGGTCATGGAGACGCTCAGTGGGTACCTGAAGCTCAGGGCAGTACTGGGCCCTACACAGATGATGGCTGAACAACACGGGTTTGAACGGCACGGGTCCACTTATATGTGTATTTTTTTTTCAATAAATACAGCACAGTACTGCAAATGTATTTTCTCTTCCTTTTGATTTTCTTAAGCACATACTCTTTCCTCTAGCTTACTTTACTCCAAGATTACAATATATAATACACATAACATACAAAATATGTGTTAGTCAACCGTTCACATTAAAGGTAAGGCTTCCAGGGACGCCTGGGTGGCTCAGTTGGTTAAGCGGCTGCCTTCGGCTCAGGTCATGATCCCAGCGTCCTGGGATCGAGTCCCACATCAGGCTCCTTGCTCGGCGGGGAGCCTGCTTCTCCCTCTGCCTCTGCCTGCCTCTCTGCCTGTGCTCGCTCTCTCTCTCTCTCTCTCTCTTACAAATAAATAAATAAATCTTTAAAAAAAATAAATAAAGGTAAGGCTTCCAGTCCACATAGGCTATTAGTAGTTCAGTTCTGGGGGAGTCAAAAGTTATATGTGAATTTTCCACTGTGTGGAGGTTGGCACCCCAGGCCCCCACTGTTCAAAGGTCAACTGTGTATGTTGTTTCTATACATACATGTGTATGACAGTTTTGTCTGTAATTTAGACACAAGAAGAGATTAAGAACAATAAGAAAAAAGAACAATTATAGCAACATACTATAATCAAAGCTACATGAATGTGCTCTTTCTCTCTCAAAATACCTTACTGTGCTGTGCTCACTCTTCTTCTTCTTGTGATGGTGCGAGATGACAAAATGCTTACATGAGGAGATGGAGTGAAGTGAATCATGCAGCACGATGTAGCGTTAGGCCACTACTGACCTTCTGAGAAAAGACCAGAAGGAGGATCATCAGCTTCCAGATCAGAGGTAACTGAAAGCACAAGAAACAAAACGACAGAAAGAGGAACTGCAGATGTCATGGGACGATTATGAATCTGATCAGAGTAAAGAAGGCAAAGTTTCTCAAGTCACTTTATGAATCTAACACATCTCTGCTTCGAAAGCTTTGCCGAAGTAGCGTGCACATACACACAACCTAACAAGCCAATATGAATGTATTCAATAAAAATCGTTTAAGTCATTAGTAAAGCAAATATAAAATGCACTCTTATTTAAAACAGACATTTTTTCAGAGTCCACAGTCTCTCTCTCATGGTTTGTCTCCACCTCTGATTTCCCCCATCTGAGAAACAAACTGAGGGTTTCGGAGGGAAGGGGGGTGGGGGGGTTGGATGAGCCTGGTGGTGAGTATTAAGGAGGGCATGTATTGCACGGAGCACTGGGTGTTATATGTAAACAATGAATCTTGGAACACTGAAAAGAAATAGAATAAATTAAAATGGAAAAATTTTTTTAAAAGAACCCAGACATTTTAAGAGCATCTGGGTAGCTCAGCCAGTTAAGCAACTGCCTTCGGCTCAGGTCATGATCCCAGGGTCCTGGGATTGAGCCTCACATGTCAGGCTCCCTGCTCGGTGGGGAGTCTGCTTCTCCCTCTCCTTCTGCCCCTTCCCCATACTCATGCTTACTCACACTCTCTCTTTTCAAATACATAAATAAAATCTTTATAAATAAATAAATTTTAAAAACAGACATTTTAAAAGAAGAATCCTCCAAAACAAATTTTATTCCAGGAATTCAAGAGCTCTTTAATATTAAGACTCTCTCCCCACAGGAAACTACATGAATACCCACATAAATACCAAAAGATCAATGCTAATTGTTAGCACTTACTATTCTCAAATAAAAACTACAATATTTTAGGTAAACTAGGGAAAGGACACAAATTTACAGTTTTTTACGGAACTGTCTACCCAGAAAACTTAAAAAAAAAAAAAGCTATTAAAACTAAAAAGAGGGGCGCCTGGGTGGCTCAGTGGGTTAAAGCCTCTGCTTTCGGCTCGGGTCATGATCCCAGGATCCTGGGATCCAGTCCCACATCGGGCTCTCTGCTCAGCAGGGAGCCTGCTTCCCTTCCTCTCTCTCTGCCTGCCTCTCTGCCTACTTGTGATATCTGTCAAATAAATAAAATAAAATCTTAAAAAAACTAAAAAGAGAGTTAAGTAAGCTACATTTATATTATATACACATGAAACATGAATAGTTTCCCTGCATACCAGCAATAACCAGATGGAGAACATAATGGGCAAAAATCCTATTTTTACTATCAAAAAATGTATGTATGTACACATGTATATATATGTTTGCATACACACACGTGTCCACATGTACGTGTGTGTGTGATACTTCAAAATAACACATACTCTCAGTCTTGACTTGCCTTCTTCTGCTTACTCTGTTTTTCATCCCTGTCCCTATAAACCCGACTCTTACCTTCAAAAGCCTATCCCAACTTCCAAATCAAGACCTTCCTCTGCAGGACATCACCTATATATTCACACATTTATTCCTTTCTGCTCTTCTCTGTTTCTGGTAACAGGATCCTTCCCAACAGCAGCTGAGATCTGAGTCCACTGGGCAACCAGCTATGGTAGAACAAACTTTCTCAGCATTAACTGATATGCTTAGCAACTAACTCTACCACACCATCTCACCCCATCCTGTTCTTCCCTGTGACCCCCGTCCCATCATAAATTGATGCTGCGACAACATGAGGCTACTACTACCCTGCAAGAGTGATTATTATCATAATAGAACCCAAGAGGTGAACAGAATATAATTAAACCAAAAGACAAGCTTTTAAGAGCTGAGAAGAGAAAGTGTCTGGTCTATAGGGCCTTCCAGAGCTCCCTGAGCCACCGCTGCACAAAAGGCCATAGGCCTGAATCAGCTATGCCACCTTGTGGCTGCTCCCTGCTACCACTGCACACCCTAGGGAAAAGGCAAGGACCTTCCCGTGTGGCAATGATGACACCCAGAGCACCAGTGACAACACAGGCAAGCTGCCTGAAGCCAGTGAGGAGGAGTGACTGCAGCTGAGGACAAAGAGCACAGTCCGCCTGAGTAGTGACCAGTGGAGGTCACGCCCCCACAGCTGAGCCCCCTGATGCCACTTTCCCCAAGACCATTCTCAACTGCCAACTACCGCCCAACTACCGCCCAGAGCCATTGTGCTCCATGAACCCTGGAACTTGGCTGCCATCTTGAAAAGAAAGAGGAAAAGAGAGAAAATTCTCAAGTGCATTCACAACTTCAATAACCACTTGTCCAGAACTGACTGCACTGATGTTTTCTGCCGCTGCAAAGAGTGGGGGCTTAAAAAAGAGATAAGGTGAATTAACAGAAAAATAGTCACAGTTTTGTGCCTATGAAAACGTCACTGGGAAGTAGCTTATCCACTGCACCATTAAATACAAGGATAAATCTCAATCGACATGAGGGCCAACCATGTGATATCTCATAGTCGCCTCAAAGGAATGTATTTTGGCCCAGATTTAGGAAAACCAGAGATATTTCTACCACAAGGAACAGCAGGAGAAACCACTGCATCATCTTTTACTGGCTGAGAGGAAAGGGTGGGAGGGAGTGACCACCTTTGTGACCTACCATTGTGTACATGATGCTCAAGTGCAATTCTGAACCTTGGGATTTCGATTTGCTGACCCCAGTGAAAAGCAAAAACTTAGCTTTGCACTTGCATTGGGAAAAACTAGTTCTTCCCTGCGAGTTTCCTTTACTACTTACACAAAACACACTTCTGGTCATCAACTAAGTGGGAGGTTTTCCCCACAAAAAGCAATGTTTTTGATACCAGCTGGGTGTCCTACAATTCAACCTATTTCTGACAGTCTCTAGCCAGACATGGCATCAGATTCTAAAGGTAAGGGCTCAGTCCTAGAAGACTGTTCCCCACCCCCCATCATCTTCAGACACCCCTCAGAAGCTCAGATTATTACCTGTGCTTCTGACCCACCGGCTACAGTTTGAAGGTTCTGATGACCCCTCCTTGGACTTCAGACTACAGTTCCAAGCCCAGGTTGTCACTTCTACTTTGGACCAACTATAAATCACAGGTTCCCACGACACCCTTCTCAGGTTTGAATCATTTCAAAGAGGGGCCCACAGAACTCACAAAAACAGTTTCGTTGCATTTACTGCTGTATTATAAAAGATGATAAAGGAAAGCGATAAAAATCCAGATGGAAGAGCAGTGTAGGGCAAGGAGTGTGGGACAGGGTGCGGAACTGTCATGGCCTCTCCTGGCGTGCCTGTCCCCCAGCACCTCCATGTGTTCGCCAAGCCAGAAACTCTCTGAACCCTGCAACTTCGGGGATGTTTTTTGGAGGCTTTGTCACATAGGCATGATCGATCATTAACTTTAAATTCAGCTCTTCTCCCTTCCCAAGAATAGGGGTAGGGCTGAAAATTCGAGTTCTAGTCATCACTCGGTCTAGTGACCAGCCCTCATGCAGAAACCCACCCAGAGTCACCTCGTCAGAGCAAAAGACACTCCTAACACCCAGGAAATGAGAACGGGTTCACGAGGGTTGTGTCAGGAGCCAGGGGCAGAGACCAATATATCTACTTCTGATCACAAGTCGCAGTACCACACGCTGGTTACCCACATTTAAAGATAAAGAAAGGAGATTCAAAAAGTTAGCAGTAACCTTCTTCACTGACAGCTAGAAAACAAAGAATAATCCAAGAGCTGGAAACTGGGCAGATGTCTCACAATCTGGATATTCTGCCCAAAGATTATGTCAGAGCCCTCAAATTTTCCTTCCAGTTAGCCTCACGTCCTTCCTTTTTTTTTTTAATATTAAACCTCTGTTGTCCCATATAAAACCAGGTACTCAACTGCAAAGCTCCTCAAATTATTTCTTGTATTCAACAGATTCTAAGTACGGCTTTGTTATCTTTCTTTCCAGTCATCTTTAAATAAGTTTATTATAGCCACGTCTCTTCAAAAAAAAATCCAAATTTACCTCAAGAGATTCAATAATAACATCTTAACAACCAACAAGGTGACCACCTAAGCTGTAGAAAGAGTTCAGAGAGGAGGCTAGAGTGAGGAATTAAATTAAACGTGACTAGCCGAGTTGGCCAATATTCTACTTTGGTGGATTCTGCCCACTGAAGGCAGGTGGTTTATTACAACTTGGAGAGGACTCCTGGAAAGCTAACTATTTCTCTGGGAGTTTTAACTCAAGAGAGAGAAATTTTGGAGCATTTTTTCCTATTTATTCGACACCCACTGCCAGGTAAATTGGACGCTTCACAGCTAGCTGAACCCAGGAAATCAAACAGCTGTTAGACTTCCTTCGTTCCCCAAAGTCATTCCGTTCCACTTGAACTTGTTTGGCTCCAGAAAGATCCGAGCTGTCCCAGACAGGGCTTGACAGATCCAACCTCATCCCTGAAGTGGCTGCATTCTGACAGCCATTCCCCAAGAATAAGTCAGGTTCAAAGCTTCTAACGAGCTGCAGAATCATTCTCCAACAATCCCGTGAAGATGCCAAAAGACTCAGTGATGAACCTGGGCTGACTGGTGCTCCGAAAAGATTCACCTGACCCAGAAGAGGCAGAAATGCCCATAGACACCAGTCTCCCTACCCAGAGGAGTACTCTGGCACTGGGACATTTCTAGTAATAAGGACGGCAGAAAAATGCCACCAGTGTTTAAGGCCAGGGATGGTTCTAGTAAAATCACATGTTATTTTTACAGAAAGTAACTGGGCTCTGAAATTTTGTGTGCACGCCCCCATGCAGCCTTTCAGTGCTTAGGTTCCCATTAATTAACAAGGTTAAGACAGCCCTGGCTGATTCTGAAATTTGGCATATAAAATTAATTCCCTGTTGGGGTTATATCCTGTGACTTACATTTAGAGCAATGTATATACCCTATACACACACACACAGCCAAAACCAACCAACCAACCAACCATATATTCTCTATCAGCCTAATCTTATGAAAATAAATAATGCTCCTAAAAGAGGAATTCCTGAGCCCTGGATTAACTGATGAGTTCACACTAATAGACTTAGTTTCCACCCATGACGGAGTTTTACACACGTGGGGCATTTGTGTGTGTGCTGCAATGTTTAGGTCCGCTGCTACTTACACTTGCCCACACCTAACCCATATGATAAAGCAGTGCGAACTATTTGGTGATAGAGGAACCCAGTACGTGGCTCTGGAGAAACACAGTGGATTTCTGTTTTGTTTTGTTTTGTTTTCAAACAGGCATATTATTAAAAAAAAAATCACAAAAACTCAAACTTGCCAAAAACCTTTTGAGTCTTCAACAACCATCCCCAAGAGTGAATACACACATAACTTTGCTGTCTGATTCTACATAGCTGTGCTGGAAACTGATGCCTCTCCTCAATTTATACTTTGTGCCATTATTGTTTATTTTTTGAATGTATGACCTTGAATCTGTAATAGATCCTTTGAAATACCCTTGGGAGTGCTGAGACACCTAAGGTAATTCTGGCTTCCAGGACGGCCTAAGGAATTCAAAAAAGGTAGATCATAAAGAATCTACATCTCCTTAGGAAGGACAGTCCACTAGCCATACTGCCACCCCCAAGGTGACAGTGGAAACAGTGACAAGGTAGGGTGGAGGGGACCGCTGAAGTCAACCTCCTTGCTGGTAATCCCTGCCCCACCTGTAACTACCAGCACACGACCCACACTTGACTCACCACAGGAAGTCAACACCTCTCACCACCCACAGATCTCCTATTCCGCCTCATGATTCTTCCTCATGCTTCCATGCATGCGTCCCCAGTCTAAAACATTGTCTGCGCACACTTTACCTCAGTCCCTTGCTTCTGCCTGGCTAGTGACTTCTCCAGAAACTTTCAGCTGCCAGGGGCAGGCCAGCATAAGGCGTGAGGAAAGCACCCAAGCCTCAGGTGATTTCTCAAGCCATCAAATGTATTAGTTTGCCAGGGCTGTCAGAACCAAGTACCACACACCAGTAGTGGCTGAAACAACAGATTTTTATTGTCTCACGGTGTTGGAGCCTAGAAATTGGAGATCAGAGTGACAGCAGGGCCACACTCCTTCTGCAAGTGGTGCGGAAGGATCTGTATTGGGCCCATCTCCTAGTTCCTGATCATTCCTTGGCTTAACAGCAGCAGAATTCCTATCTTCTCCTGGTGTTCTCCCTGTGCATCTATCTGACATGGAGCCCAAATTTTCCCTTTTTATGAGAATACAGGCATACTAGGTAAGAGCTTACCCTAAAAATTTCATCTTAACTTGATCGTCTACACAGACCTTATTTCCAACAAAGGACATACTCACAGGTACTGGGGGTTTGGACTTCAGTATCTGTTAGTGGGATACAATTCAAGCCATAAACTAAGTACATGTGGATATACCTTTTTTACTTGTATCCCTGTCTTCTTTCTCTGCTCTTCTCCTTCCTTATTCCTGAACAATCATCATCAAGGACAATCTCTGAGAATAAGGTCAAAAATATTTCTTTTTGAAAATGGAAAACAGTGGGACAATGGCAAACGTTACCATTAGATCTGAAGATTAGTTAATAACTTGGAAACAGGGGCGCCTGGGTGGTTCAGATGGTTAAGTGTCTGCCTTTGGCTCAGGTCATGATTCCACGATCCTGGGATTGTGTCCTGCATCAGGCTCCCTGCTCCGTGGGGAGCCTGCTTCTTCCTCTGCCTCTCTCTCTCTGTCCCTCATGAATAAATTTTTAAAAAATCTTCAAAAAATAACTTGGAAACAATACTGACCTCCTGGTTTTAATAATGATACTAAGGTGATGAAGATGTTAAAATAACAGGCGCCTGGGAGGCTCAGTTTGTTAAGCATCTGCTTTCAGGTCAGGTCATGATCCCAGGGTCCTGGGACTGAGCCCCATGTCAGGCTCCTTGCTCAGCAGGGATCCTGCTTGTCCCTCTGACTCTCCCCCCTGCTCTTGCTCTCTCCCTCACTTTCTCTCTCAAGTAAATAAATTCTTTTAAAAAAAATAAAATTAAAATTAAAGAAAAATCATGTGAATCCAAATCCAGGAATTTGGTAGTTATTCAAATTGTACTGCTTCATGATTTTTGAAGGACAAACTAATTGAGATGAGCAAATTTTGGTTGAGTATAATCTGTTCTGCACGGAAAAGATTATACTTTTTGCATAAGAAGATAGATACACACACACACACACACACACACGTTTTATAGAAAAAACTAACTACAGAGCAACTCACCCATTGCTTATATTGATCCAAATCCAAATGATTTTTAGCAGCAACTTAAAAATAATAAGTGAACTTTGAATAAGCCCCAGTTATATCCCTATAGAGACATACACCTACAGTTATCCAATCTTCCTTGGCCAACCAGCTCCACACCCTAGAAGAGTGGTTAACATTAAATTTGCAATTGTTCAAGGTTTAAATGAAATTATTAAACTGTACATATAGTTGTCCAAGTATGTAATTCCTTTCTAGATAATATTGCAAAACCTTGTATTCCAAGCTCATAACAGCACTGGGGGAGAAAGTTGGGGAGTAGATGACAATCAAAATGGTGTCTTCGGCTCCCGAGTCTCCCGACATAATGTCACTTGCGCTACAAGGTCCCAACATCCTGTCCTACATGACAGATCTCAAATTACTCACCAATACTACTTTGTAGCTGCTGCATTTTTTCACTGTAACCATTCTGAACTCACTCTGTTCTGGAGTCAGACAGCCTAAATGTGAATCCCTACTCCAGGACAAAGAGTTCCAATCTAGGAAAGTCATTTTTCCTCCCTGAACCTCAGTTTCCGCATCAGCAACGATATCATCTAATCCTGGCTTGACTCTTGAGTAGTCTTGTAATCCTGACCCATCACCTCACGTCCCCTGTATGAAGCTGTGAGGACTGACACCCACATGAACCGCACTTAGCGTAACGCTTAGCACTCAGCAAGCCCCGTACACACGTTAGCGGCGATTCTGATGACGATGACAATTATTATTCGCTAGCCTGTGAGAGGGTCCACCAGCATACGGATGCCCGAGGTGGAAGGAGGGTTTCTCTCTCCTCACACAGGAAATACAACCACGGCATAAGAAGGCAAATGTCACCTGGTTCTTTCCATGCCTTTGGACCTCTTCCCTGAGTGACTGGAAAATGGCCCCTGGGCCTCTGCTGTTCGAAGTTGGTCCTCGGACCAGCAGCATCGCTACCGTCAGAGCTGGTTAGAAATGATTTCCCTGGGTTCTACTCCAGACATGGTAAAGCAGAATTTGCAGTTTCACTGGCTCCCCAGGTGACTCACATCCCCAATCCAGCAGGAGGAGAGAACATGGTCTTGGTCTCCCTCTGGGTCCTCTGAGCGATACAAGCCAGTGTTGGGTTTTTAAGGTACCTTCCGCAACTCTGCACATCAGTGTAGCCATCCCAGCTTCCTTGGATGTCAGAGTGCAGTCCCAGGCCCTCTGGCCTCCTGGAGCCCACCTGAAACCACTTCTGATTTCCAGATTACAGTGGACTCCTTTTATCTTCATTTCAGTGTCTTGGCAATTATACTCCTACAAGGGGCTAAGATTGCTAACCTATAAATCAAGTTTATGCTCCTCACCCGCTCTAAGCAGTTCAGTGTTTTAAGTACACTTTGCGAACAATTCCAGGGCTTCGTCTAAACACCACACACAAAGCCTGGAACTAATAAACTACTGGAGAAAAATGTCATATTTCTACCCTGAAAAATGTCCTTAATGTACTTTCAGATATTACAATCTACCCAGGCATACTGTATTAATACCTGCATCGTTAATATAAAAATAAGAGCTTTGTGTTATAGCTCCCCAAAACAATCTTCCACAACCCAAATCATTTAAATACCTATTAAGTCTAAATGCATTTTCCACTTTTGCAATGTGTTTTTTGACTATACACCTCATAACGATTTGCACTGCAGATGTATATAATCATGTGGTTGAATTGGAATGTTAGATATAATAGTTTAATATCTAAGCCATGCTTACTGAAAGAAGCTTCGTAATAAAGACTTGCTTCTGCATATATCCATCAGAGAGCAAGAAATAGTATTTTAACTTACCCTTTCCACTCCTGTCAAGCATGTTCATTGTAAGAAAGGGCAAGGCATTAGAAGAGATTGCTTATATTCGTTTTAATAAAGTAGAATAAATAAAGACAAAATCCGCCATGTTTCACTGACAGCAGACTCTTATCCGGAAAGGTTACCGAAAGCTCAAAGACAACTTCAAGGATGTTCTGCTGCAGCAGCATGGAAACTTTAGGCCGATGGAATTGTTATCATCATCCTGTGCGCTCTCCTTCACCCGTGTGTACGTATCAGCGCTGCAACCACACTGACCTGCCACGGACATTGGGAAGAGGAAAACACAACGCAATCGCCTTTCTGGGTACTACAGCCTGATGCCAAATGGTCTCCACTGAAATGCCAATGTCAAACCAACAACTTGAGAGAGAGAATGAAAAAATGAATGTATAGAACCAAAAAATGTACCTTCTCTTCTGACTCATGATTATGGAGATGAATTAGGAGGGTGGGGATGAGTCAAGAGGGCAGAGGACACAGCCTCTTCCCTCCCCTCAAAGCATCAAGCCAGGCAGGGAGGAGCCAGAGGTGCAGGAGGAGACTAGAGTGGACAAGGGATGCTTTCCTTTTCTGAGTTATTAATCCCTTCAAGGGGTAAATATACACACCCATAAGCTTGAAATGACCTCTGATTTATTTTTAACCTAGACAACAGAGACAATGTGTGAGAAATCTACTTTACAAATGGGAATGTTCAGAGTCCATGTGGTAAGAATAAAAGAAAAATGTCAGAGTTCTAAAGGTCAGGTGCAGCAAATTTAAAGAAAGTCTTAGAACATTCGCTGCGATATTCTGATCTGTCCACTGTGTTCGTGAACCAAACTAGTTATATCTGGGTCTGGCACGTCACTCTGTACCTGGCTCGACTCCTCACGGGGCGGTTCAGGTGAGGAAATTTTTCATTTTGTCTCACCCTCTTCTTCACCAGTCAAATAAATCCTTTTTTCTCAATTACAACAATCTCTATGTGTTTTATCAACATGTATATTCACTACCTCTGTTTTTAGTTTGGTTACTCTCTCCTAACTTCCTAAATCATTCAAAATATTTTGATAAGTAACAGTTCCTGATGTGCTGTACTACCAATTTGTTGTACATGAACAAAAAAAAAAATTTTTTTTAATCCACGCCTACTCCTTTTACCTAATGAATCGGTTACACAGTGGTTCTAAACTCAACAGACCATCTAAAACAAGCCTATGTTCTTCACTGACATTTTGGCCAGTTCAACTGAATTGAAGCAGTCGGTTTTAAAATATATTGTGCGCCAAGAGCTTGGTTAATAGAGCTGAGCAACCTAGGTCCCCACCTTGAAGATGACCATGGTCTATATCCTTCTCTGATAACTGCAAAAAGAAAAATGGCCATCATCGAAAAATTAACTGGACTCATAATTCTAGCAAAACTTTCCATTGAACATCTTTATAGCCAAAAAGAATTACAACCTTAAAGTAAATTAATCAACATATAAAATAAAATAAAGGGATAAAAACTTTCCTCTGTTCCATTTCTGGTTAGATTTTAAACACTGGGAAAATAATCATCAAATTTTATGTTATCTCTGTATACCCCACAGAATCCGGTACAGTGGTAGTCACATAGCAAAACTGGACAATTAATTTTAAATTGAGAAGAATTATCAGGGTACTTTGCAGTTTCAAGCAGAGGGAAAGAAGAGTATCTGAAGTCATTTTCTGCCAGCAATTAACAGCATTCTCTTAGCCTTGCAGGAGGAAAATGGTGAGCATGGCAGGCAAGAGGGAAGAGCAGCCAAATAGGCAGGCTTGTGTCCAGTGGAAAAATTTCTGGATGTTGAAATGTCTAAATAGATAAAAATGGTTGGCTTCCATTTTTGTGGGGGATCATTTAAGCTTATCATAAAAATGTTTATCTGAATATACATCTCCTTTATGTTATTGGCTTCTCTACCCTAACTTTGTGTTTGTTCAGATACAGGTGAGCCTCATAAATGGCTAAGAGAAAAGCCTTTTAAAAGTCATCTAGGAAAAATACAGCCTACCTCCAGAAGGACTAGGAAACTCACACGGATCTGCTTCCTATTGAGAGAAAAATGTCTCCTCATCTACCCAACCCTGATTTAGACCTAACTGGATTCTTCTTGGGATGAATATTTCAGACCCAAACTCACTATTAGCAAGATTTGCAGTGTGCAATGGACACTATAAATGAATCACCAAGAGGGTAATAACACCTTAAGACTTGTAAGACAACATTCCAAAGCATATGACCTCAAGGCTCAAACAAAAATCTCCTTTTGCTGTAGCACAAACTGGCACCAGAGTGATGAAAGGCAAAGCTCTTCAGATCCCTCTGGACGGCTCTCCCAGGAGTGAGTGGTGATGACACTAATTCTCTCTGCTTCTCCTGACTGTTAGGTTTCTAATATTTAACACTTTCAAAAATGACTCATGATATAGAAAGGCCGTCCTGGGGACATCCAGTCTGCTCTTCCTTAGCTCTTACCAATTCACACTTTTTTCAGCAGAATTAAGTCCAGAGTAGCAGCTCCCCCTCAAGGCTGTCTCTAACTTACGCAAAGGATGTTACAAACAGAGGCACTAATTTCTGCACAATGGACTTAAATACCATTTCTGTAGGTCTGGGGTCAGGGAAATCTGACCACCACCTGGTTTTTGTTTTTTTACTGGAACACGGGGATGTGATGTATGTGGCTGTGTTCACGCTTCCCGGGCAGAGTTGAGTAGGTGCCACAGAAATTGTAGGGATCTCCAAGCTGGGGATATGTAGTATCTAGCCTTTCAGAGGAAAAGTTTACTAACCCTGCTCTAGCTAATGAAGGTGATGTATCACTGCTCTGCCCTGATCTGTGCCAATTACCTTATAGAAAGACTGGTCTGACTTCTTGGAAGAAGTAGACAAACGGCTAAGAAACAGAAGGAAAGGTGCCCATCATTCTCCACCAGAGAAATGCAAACTCAACGACGATTTACACGACTTCACATCCATTATATGGTTGAAATTAAGAAAACTGATCATCCCAAGTTTTGATAAAGATGGGGAGGAATTGAAACTCTTGGACACTACTGCTGGGTATGTACAACAGTCCAACCCCTCTGGAAAAATAGTTCGGTATTTTCTTGAGAGTTAAACATACCTTTCTCTCGGACTCAGAAATTCCACTTCTAGATATTCATCCTAGAGAAATGAAAATGTATGTCCACAAAAAGCCTTGGACATGAATGTTCATGGCAGCTTTACTCATAATAACCACAACCCAGAAACAACCTACACGTCCATCAAATGATGACCAGATAAACAAACTGTAGCATATCCATACCATGGCATGCTCCTCAGCATTAAAGAAGAATAAACTATTTTGGAAAGGGGGGAAATTCTTTAATGACAGTGAAATTTTTATTCACAGATAGAAAATTCTTTTTCAATGATTACTATTTTTTAATATAGTGATTCAACAGTTCCATACATCACCAGGAGCTCGTGAGGACAGGTGCACTCCTTATTCCCCATCACCTGTATTCCCCAACCCTCATCTCCTCCCATTCCCCCCTGGCAACCATCAGTTTGCTCTCTAGAGTTAAGAGTCTGTTTCTTGGTTTGTTTCTCTCTTTCTCTATAAAAGAATTGACTATTAGTGTTCCCAGGACCTCAGGTAGTCTGCCTTCAGCTCAGGTCATGGTCCTAAGGTCCTGGGATGGAGTCCTGCATCTGTTCCCCGCTCAGTGGGGAGTCTGTTTCTCCCTCTGCCCCCATAGCCCTGCTTGTGCAGGCACACATGGGCTCTCATGCATGTGCAAAAATAAATACATCTTAAAAAAAAAAATCAACTATTGATATACACTGCAATGTGTGCAAAGCTCAAAAACAAAATGTTGGCTAAAAGAAGCTAGATAGATAGGGTCTCAAGTGGGATTTGAATTGCAAAGAGCACGAGCTTATGGAGGCAGGTGAGAAATTTCCTCTACCGTTATTGTGGTCACGGTAACCTAAGTGCATCATTTGCCAAAACTCATCAAAAGGTAAGCAACATTAATCTATCTTCTGTAAATTATACCTTAATAAAATTGATTTTTGCAAAACTACTATTCCATAACCTTTCATGACCCAGATCACCTATTCCAAATTTGCCAAATTACTTTGCTTCTTCTCTCCCTTCAGCCTCATCTAGCAGTTCTCCATTATGCTCCCACCTTGACATCCCTTATATTCCAACAAGTACACAGTATGATATATCTTTTAAACATATGATTATTTCTCTTACGTTCCTGTTGGAGATCAGACTCACAAGAAGTCCATAGCACCCTAAAGGTCATCAAATCTAACGGCCTAATCTTAAATGTTCTCCTAATGTAGAACAGGCCATGCTCATCATTTGATTACTCCAGCATCTGCCTACCTCTAATTCCTACCCCTGGTTCCGATCCTGCCTTTTGGGGCTGTACATAGCAGGCTTAATTACTCTTTCACCTGACAGCCCATCAAGCATGTGACACACATGTATGCAAAACCGACCATGTCTCCCTCAATCCTTACCATCTCCAAGCTGGACGTCCTCAACCATTTCTTCTGAAAAAAGCTCTAACTCTCCAGTGCTCAATTCTGGTGGAGTTCTTGATATCCCCATACTAAAATTTGTGTCTACACTCCTTAATTATGCAACCAAGTAGGATTCCCCTGTTCGGCCAGAGGGCAAAACTCTTAACTAGCGTGTAAAAATGTATAGGAGAAACCACTTTTGCCTAATAGAAATTTCCCTAACAACTGACACTGCCCCCACATGGAACACTTGAGCAGAGACTATACTGCTAGATACAGGGCAGAGAATTTCATATTTCAAAGAAGTCGACTAGAAAAATCTTCCAACACTTTGATTTGATACCTGTCAAAGGTCTCCAAGCTTATGAGACAGAAAACTGGCTAGTTTGTAAAAAAGACAAAAGTGAGAAGAATGCAGAGTTTGGTTTGGGCTCCCGAGTAAGATGAAACAATTATGGAACTGAGTGAGACAAAGAAAGGGCTACCACCTGGAAGGGAGAAACTAATTTCTCCCATTTTTTCCCCTAAGGCCAGAGTTGTATAGCCCCATCAGACACTAGGTGACACGCTTTGTTCTACCCCAGTAGTTAAACAATGCCTAAAGCACCACATGAAATAAACAGACGAATGATGCCCAAGGCTAGTTTGGCCAGTATTGCTCACAACAAATAGACTCACAATAGAGACCTTGTCCTAAAAAACAAACAGAAGGGCAGCAATTCAAAATAGCTCTCAGTCCTACCCTCAGTCACTGCAAACAAGGGCTAAAAGAATGCAATCAGAGCATTTTCAGAGTGTAAATTGTTACCCGCAGCCAAGGACTCAGAATTCCAATCTGCTTTGTGTTCTCCCTCCCTCCCTCCTATAAATGAGCTTACCCCAGGATCTCGCTAGGTTGTGGGCTTTCAGAAAACTGCTTTTGCTTGCAATTGATAGGATTTGTCCCTTTTTTCAAAGGAAAAAAATGCATTAAAGATTTTGTTCTTTATGGTTTTCCAAACAACATGAGCTCAGCAAACAGATTGAGTTTTAAAAGTAACTTATCAACATTGACAGCGGCCTCTTAAGAACAGCTGTTGCCTCGCAGACTACAGTGTGAACATACCCCTGAATTTAGAAACAATTCTGCTTAGAAGGAATATTGCACATTTAGCACCCTCCCCTTAATTACCAAAGACATTTGCATGAAAGCCCAATCTTTGTTTGGCAACTTCACCTTATTATTTTTTCTAGGTTTTAAAATTTAAGTCCTGAAAGGTGTCATTCCGTAATGAGGCGTTGTGCTTGCAAAGGAAGAGTCACCTCCCCCGCCCAGGCCTCCGTCTCGCAACCGGATTCGCCTAGGAGAAGCGCTTTTTTCCTTTCTTTTACCCCGGCGTTGGCCGACTGTCAAAATGAGTTCTTCTGCAATCCTAATTGCGAGCTGCAAGGTCGTGTGAGTCTTGGCTCTGACAGTAGAAAATGAATTTATAAGGAAATAGCCTATTCTTCCTTCTTTTAATGTTTGAGATACTAAGGAGCATTTGCATAATATGTGTTTGGCAATTTTTGTAAAATGCCACGCCATACTTTTACAGCTGACATTAGTCTTAGGGTACTGGGTGCATAAGCTTCTGTATCATAATGGGTGAGCGGAGACAGGTGGGGGAGAGAGAGAAAGAAGAGCAAAATAAAAGAAAATATTGATGCAATAAACACTAAAATCCTCTCCGTGTTCTTTCAGACTAATAGTTTATATAACACAGAATGGTTTCTGTAAACTATTCGCCTCCTCTGTGTCTTTGAATAAATTCTTACTGGTCTTCTGGAGCTCACCATTCACTTGAGCTAAGTTAATACTCACAAATGATTGTTTCAAAGCCTCACAAATTTGATCATTTCCTCTGTTAATGTACTGCATGTGCACAAAAAGAGAACGGCCCAAGTGTCTCTTTTAACCTTTCAATTTATTATGAACTACTTCATAAGTGAATATCGTTCTGAGGCAAAGAAAAATAATTAAGAACATAATTAAGACACGTAGGGAGCGTCCTTACGTTGGCAGAGCACTGAACATACTTCACCCTTCCTCAAGAGGACATGACAGCTTCGTCGGGAATAGCCTCACGTAGATCAATATCATGGAAGGAAAGGAGAGCCTCAGGGTGCCTCAAATCACTCTTTTCTTCAGCCTTGAGTCTACCTTCAGTAGCAGGATCCCCCCCCTCAACCCCGCCTTGGTAAGGAACTAGTGGGGCAGAAACAAAGGAACGCCCTTCTCCACAAGACTTAGGTCATTTTGAGTGTGACGTGCAGAAATCAAGATTATTTTCTGTATTAAAAAAATCAGGTAAGCTGGCACAGCTTGTGCAGAAACACAAATGCAGAAAAAATGTATTGCACCCCTACAGCATGGCTTCATGAGTGGTTTTCCTTTGATCCTTCTTGCTTATCTGTACCTTCTCAAAACTCTGACATAGATACCGAACGACTCAGGAGGGGCTAGATCCAGCTTATGGTAACAAGCTCCCAAACCTCTGTAGTTGAGCCTAACAAAAGCTTCTTGCTCACTTCCTGGGCACTCAGAAACTTGGCAGATGGAGGCATGGTTTGAAGCAGCTCTTCTACAACTAGAGCAGCAGTGGGAGGGAAACACGGATCTTGCATTGTCTCATCAACTACGACTTGGCAATGATACATGGATTTTTCCACTCCCATTTTCATAGGCCAAAGCAAGTCACATGGCCACACTTACTGTCAAGAAAATGAGAAGAGCAATCCTATTATCTACGCAGAGAGCAGGAAGCCAGAAATATTAATCTTAAAAAAAAGCATTAATGTCTTCTAATATTACTTAATACCTACTAATTCTATTTTGGCAAATACTATTTTTATCTTTTTTTTTGTTTTTTGTTTTTTGTTTTTTTAATTTGTCAGATAGAGAGAGCGCACGCAGGAGCGAGCACAGGCAGACAGAGAGGCAGGCAGAGGCAGAGGGAGAAGCAGGCTCCCCGCCCAGCAAGGAGCCCCATGTGGGACTCGATCCCAGGACGCCGGGATCATGACCTGAGCCGAAGGCAGCCGCTTAACCAACTGAGCCACCCAGGCGTCCCTATTTTTATCTTTTTATGGAAACATGTATCTTACCATATTTTTATAGAATTGAGACTACTGTACACACTATTTTATCACACTATTTTATCATCTGATTTTTCTAACATATCAAACATTGACTACATATTCTAGGATACATTATTAAATCCTATGCATGGCTCATGTTTTATTTAAACAGCCCTCAACTTTGGAATTTGGGCTCTAATTAGGCTGAAAGGAAAACTACAGGAATAATAAAATGGAAGACCCAAAAGAAGGTATATGTAGGAGCGAAGCAACCCGAACGTAGATTAGGCCTCGAGTCTGCAATAGGAGGGTCAGGAAAGAGCACATCAGGCCCAGTCATACTAACACTTTTAATGGAGCCTGAGATGGCTCTCTCTACACTAGTCTCTAGACACTCTATACACACAGATTCACAATAGTAATTAACAGAGCAGAAACTTGCAAAGACTTTACAGACAGCTCAAAAACACTAGCAAAAAGAAGTGTGGCCTGATTCTAATTTGGATGGTTGATACTCTACACTGGTTAATACATTTACACTAACAACTGGAGGTCAGGGGCACCTGGGTGGCTCAGTCCTCGAGCAGCTGCTTGCTTCCAGGGTCATGATCACAGGGTTCCTGGGATCGTGACCTAAGCCAAAGGAAGATGCTTAACTGACTGAGCCACCCAGGGGCCCCTATGTGTTACTTCTGACTCCTCGAAAACTATGAATAGCTTACTGTTCACTGGAAGCCTTACTGATCACATAAACAGTCAGTTAACACATGGTCTGTAAGCTTTATATATGATATACTGTATTCTTATAATAAAGTAAGCTAGAGAAAACAAAATGTCAAGAAAATCATAAGGGAGAGAAAATACATTTACAGTACTGCACTGGATTTACTGAAAAACATCCATGTATAAGTGGACCGAGACATTTCAAACCTGTGTTCAAGGGTCAACTGTATTTATTACAACTCAGCTTTCCTAGGTGAAGGACATACAGGGGAAGTGAAAGACATGCCCATAAGTATACCTGTGCAGACAGAAGTAGCATATGCAAGCATCTAGAGAATCTATTAATTTCACTGTATAACTCTCGCTCTAAGAGCCAATAAAATTGAGCAAAGGAAGAGCTGACTGTGAATTAAAATACTGGGAAAGATAATTCGAAAAGCATCATTCTGAATGATAAGCAGCCATTAGTTTAAAAGTACTGAAGTTTCGAGCAGGAGAGGTTGGCAGTACACAATCATCGCAGAAATCACTGCAAAATGCAAGAAGGGGAGAAAGACATGCTGATCTCAGATGGAGGGTTCTGGAAAATGCAACTGGGCAGGGTAAGGTCAAAGGATGGAGATCTTTGAAAAGCAGGAGAAAGCTTTTGGGAGGTCGTCTAAAAGGAAGCCATTACAGGTTCTCAAGAAAAGAGAAGGTTATGAGGGAAATGATGTTTTAATTACTGTAGTCAGGTGGTAATGAGTATGACTGGTGCAATTCCCATTCCCTCCACTCAAGCAACCTTCACACACACATCCATACACATAAAACATACATAAACCATACACAGGTCAAAGTTTACATCCTCCATTCTCCAGGCTCCCATAGGACTTCAGTTATCAAATAACAGTAAACACAATGAGTAACAAGCTTAAGACTATTATCTATATAATCCTCACATCTATCTCTACCACTTCGTATTGCATCTCAAAGGCAGGAATCGTGTCTTCTATATCTTTATATATCCAGTCCCTAACACAGTATCCACCACATAGATAGCAACATCTGAACCCAGGACGGAAGAGACTAAGGGAAGGAAGATCACATACATCCTCCCTTTAGGCATACCAAGAGATTAAAACAGGATCTGACTTACAAAAGAACTAAAACATTAATTCCCTCTTTCCATGTGTCATTTGTCCTCTAGTGGCCTTTCAGAGTCAAGCTCCAGCCCTCTTCACCCTGTCTGAGCCTCAGAGAGATCATTTGTATGTACCCAGTCAACAGGATTCTCTTTCAACAGAGCTCAGCCAAATGGGTACCCTGTGATAAGATGAAAAGGAAAGAGAAGCATGAGGTCAAGGTACTCACACAGGAATATGTATGTATAGTCTAAATATGTATGTATAAACTTGAAGCCCCAAGGTCAGTGTGGCCTGGTCAGATCACTTGACCAAAGGTCACTGCACTTCCTAAGGTTACCTGTACTACAGAACCAGCTTTCCTTGGGGACCGAGTCCATCCTCCCCTTGTCCTTTTATACTGAGGAATGGTAAAACCTCAGCTGTGCAATTTCCCTTCCACTCCCACCCTGCTACCCAGACACACTTTTTAAAAATAACCCCTTCCTAAATAAACCCTCTTAATTCAAATGATCTTCCTCTGAGTGTGCCATTTGTTTGCTGTGGAGCCCTTGACTGATTTACTTTATTTTTGCTAATGCAAGAAAAGGCAAGAGACGCCAGTCAGCAAGGAAAGACATTTTCATGAAAACTCTTTTTAGAGTTTCATCAAATTTCACATCTAGAATTGGATGAAACATTAGTGAATTAGCTTATCACTTCCTGTAACATTCTCCACAGTTGGGAAACTAAATCACAGTATATTGATAAGAGATTCACAACAATAATTTTTTTAAATTTAAAATAAACAGTGGGAAGTAGGAAACAGTTCCAAACATTGATGGGAAATGAAAGAATTTTTATTTTTTATACTTTGGCCTCATTTGAAACACAAAGCCATTGACCTTTGTGCCTTCTCCCAATCATTAGCCCTCCCGCCTTTTTTTTTTTTCATCCTCATCCTGGTGAAGAGAGAATCCACAATTAGCATTTTTTTAAAGGCAAATATTCTTTTTTTTTTTTAAGATTTTATTTATTTATTTGAGAGAGAGAGACAGAGTGAGACAGCATGAGAGGGGAGGTCAGAGGGAGAAGCAGACTCCCCATGGAGCTGGGAGCCTGATGTGGGACTCGATCCTAGGACTCCGGGATCGTGACCTGAGCCAAAGGCAGTTGCTTAACCAACTGAGCCACCCAGGCGTCCCCTAAAAGGCAAATATTCTAAACTCCATCACCCATCTGTCTTTTCATCATAGCCATCCAAATAAACCCTCAAGCTGGATGAAACCAAGTATTTGCTTCCTCCAGCCCTGGACCAGGTCAGGTGGGTGGGTGATGCTGAGCAAGGTCACACAATGTGGCAAGGTTTATCTCAAAAAATTCACAGCAGCAGCTTCAACTGGGACCTCCATAATTATCAGAAATCCTCTCCTGTTTCTCTGCTCATCTTCCATTCTCAACGAAAGCTTGTCAAACTCTCCATGCTCCTCAAACTGCGATCCCTGCCTTTCCTTCCAATCTTAAAAGATGACCCTGTCTGATAATTCAATTAAATTCACAGTTTGGTGATCAACCAAACTAAATGTAGCAATCTACCACAACCTCACACTGTCAACCACCTTTCCTCCTGTTTCCAAAGAAAAAGCCAGCTATGCCACCTATAGATGACTCCTCACCCCTTTCCTCATCTTCAGGAATATCACACCCACAGAATACTGTCCTCTGTATGCTTATCATTTCCTATTAAAGAGATCCTCATCCTTGGGATTTAAACACACATTACCTCACCCATCTTTTACAAGTAAGTGTTTCACACACTTGTAATTATTCATGATAATCCCATCTCTCTCCAATCATGCCTTGTCTTTAAAGAAGGATGCACTGTGGAGCTCTAGGATCTTTAATTTGCCAAAAACAAATGACATTTCATCCCCTGTAGTTTGGCCTTTGGCATGCCTGACAACTGTATTAAAAATGGCTGGAGGTATGCAACCTTAGAAATATTACGTAAAGCCAACTTAAATTCCTGTGTATGTGAAAAGGGGTGAAGGTGGTGGGATCTGGCAAAGAGGCAAAACCTAGGAACTGAGAAACAATGTGTGTGAGCCCAATAAAAGATATCTTTGAATGGAGACAAAGAAAAGAATTCCCTGGAGACAGTTTCCCTAAGAGAATTACAAAAAAAAAAAAAAAAAAAGAGAGAGAGAGAGAGAGAGAAAAGGACCAAATGGCTAGAGTGCTGAGATCATCCGGGAAACAGGTGGAAAAGGAGACTGCAGAGGTATGTAGAAACCGTACCACACAGGGATTACGGGCAACGTTTTAAAAAAGCAAAACCAAACAAAAACAAAAAAAGAAACCTTTACCTCTACCCTGAAAGAATTAAGAAATTATCAAAGAATTTTGGGCAGAGAGCTGATCTATCATCTTTGATACTTGAAAAAAAATACAAAGTCAGAATGTGAAAAATAAATTGAAGAAAAACAAATTGCTACCTGGGATGAAGCAAAGTGGACAAACTCAAAAGATTCTGGGAAAACAAAACCAGTAAGACTCGGTGAAGGATTAGATATGGAGCTGAGAAGGAAAGGAAGATATAAATATGACTCCGGGTTTCTAACTTGAACAAGTGAAGTACGGTGACCTAAAATAAAAACAGAATTGATAGAAAGATTGGAAATTTGAGTTTGGTTGGATGTTAGGTATGTGCAGTGTCTCTGAAAACATTGTTGGAGAGGAAAGATTTTCTTTCTTCTCTTCTAGATTCTGTGACTGGTCAAACAAGCAAAATGCTGTAGGAATTATTAAAAGGAAAAAGGAAAATTTGGTTTCATACATACAAGAAGAAGCCCAAAGATCCGAGACTCCAAAGGCAGCCAAGTAATCGAGGCTTATATAACATCCTGAGCTAAGGAAAGGGGCAGAGGCCTGAGAATACGAAGGAGAGAGGGCCATTCACAAGAAGGTAGAGCAGATGTATGGAAAACAAAGGTTGTCCTTTTCAGTTTCTCAGGTAAAAAATTACCTCTGATAATAGTTCTTTTTCCGGTACCAGCCCCCATTCCAATGTACTTTTAGGCAGTTGAGGGGGAGATAAAGAGCTTTTCTTGAATCTGCTAGGTCCTGATGGCCTTTATCTCAAAATAATCCTCATGCCGAAGTGGCACTTTGGGGGGTGCTATATTCCACTCCCCTTCATCATCAAGAAAATGAAAATGTTAAGTACTTAAGTAGACATAATGGTTTGTATTTCAGAGGGGACTTCTGGGCTATAGTTTAGATTTCTAAGTGATCTATATTGAGAATAAACTTGAAGCCACAAGCTTAGAATAGATCATAAAGGGAGAGCATAGCAGGAGCAGAGGAAATGACCCAGATTCGATTAAATAACTTCAATGTTTAAAATCCAAAGAAGAGGATGAAGTGCAAAGAGAGAGAAAAGTGACCAAGAAGATGTCAAGAACAGAAGCCAAGAGTAGAGATGGTTTCAAGAAGTGTTTACTGCTAAGAGGTCAAGTAAAATGAGAACTGGAACATATCAGTTGGATTTAACAACCTGTTTTTAAGGAATGTTCTGTTCCCAGAAACCTAAAAATATTATAAAAGCACTAATTACATTTTGTCTCTTGGACACAATCTTCTCACATATTATATATATTCTTTAGTCGTATTCTTTTTTTCTTCGGATAGCCTGCTGGCCCAGATCCCTGAGCAAGCACTGAGGGTAAACAATCACCATCTTCAGCACATTTCCAGTGTTGCCTCAGTTACGCTACATTCATGAGACCAAAGCATCTTACAAACACTATTAGCATTTTTCGTTTCTTTTCAAATTTTATTCTCATTTTAAAACATAAGTAACAAAAATGCAATGAAGAATAATATTCAAGACATGGGGGAGGGTATGTGCTGTGGTGAGTGCTGTGAAGTGTGTAAACCTGGCGATTCACAGACCTGTACCCCTGGGGCTAATAATACATTATATGTTTATAACAAAATAAAAAAATATTTAAAAAAAGAATATTCAAACAACTGCTGAAAACAGCAAAGATGGTGTGATGCCAACTGTTGCCTTGAAAGCCAAATCTTCATTCAGTAGCCTGAAACATTTGTTCTTTAATTCACGTATTTAAGTATGAATTTAATTATCAAAATATGGTGAGGTGGTCAATATCTGATGTATAAGAGGCCACTGGTTAAAAAGTCTTATGTCTGAAAGTTGAGGTTTACTTGTATCCTACACATAAAATTTAAATTCACTGAAATGTCTTCAAAGAGGAATTTAAAGAAAAAAGAATTCAAACATTTTCAATTCTAACTTCAATGTAAAACTGATTAGCGCTCATCTCTTCTTTCCTATACCATATTCATGGTAGTAATCATGAAGTCCTTTATTATACATAAAGAAATAATATTCAACATATGGATATGGCTTGGGATACAACTTTAGGTGTGTAAAGAAATGGACAGGTGGTGGGGGCGCGCCTGGGTGGCTCAGTGGGTTAAACCCAAGGTCCTGGGACACATCGGGCTCTCTGCTCAGCGGGGAGCCTGCTTCCTCCTCTCTCTCTGTCTGCCTGCCTCTCTGCCTAATTGTGATCTCTGTCAAATAAATAAATAAATAATAAAATAAAACAAATAAATAAAATCTTAAAAAAAAAAAAAGAAAAAGAAACGGACAGGTAGGTTTTGGATATACTTTCCCATCTGTAAGAACTAGAAAAGGTACAAATGCAGGGACAAACACACTTTTACAATTCAAAAATCCAAATTTATTGATCAACATGTAAAAGTTCTTAATTTTTTTTTCAGGGCGATATATGAGGGGAGATGCATATTTACAGTGCACATTAATTAATAAGTTATAATTGTACACTTAAAATTATTGGTAACCAAAAAAAGCATTATTCAATTAATTATGGTGGCAAAACTGGTCAATACTTTGGGGGAAAAAAGAATAGGATCCTTATCTCCCACTTTATATAAAAATAAATTCCAGATCAATTAAAAACTTTAAACATAAAAATATTAACTTTTAAACATGGAAAAAGCAAAATGTAGATATAAAATGTAAATGTAAAAAAATGGAGTCACAGTAATAAACCTTTTAAACAGAAAAAACTAATTTTATAATTTTACAGTAGAAAAAAGACTTACTAAGCTTCATGCCAAAGCCATAAACTGTTTAGAAAATGATCAGTTTAACAAATATGTAACATTTCTTTACAAAAAACTCACCATTATCAAAGTTAAAAATCAAACTACAATATGAAAAAGAATTACATGCACTATATATGCCCCACTACAGGTAAATATAAATGCATATTATATATAATTATATATATTTTCTATATATATCATATATAAAATGTATCTGTACGTAAAGAGAGAGAGAGAAAACTCACAAATCAGTGAGAAAAAAATCTTACTACACCAGGACAAAAATCAACCGATAAGCACAATTCAAAAAATACGTGGCCAAGAACAATATAAAAAAGTGTATATTCAGTATTACTTACAGTTAAAGAAATGCATGTTAAAAGGATGATATGTTTGTTCATCACATTGCCAAATATTAACAAGTTTGATAATGCTCAGTGTTACCACACTTATTGAGGGACAATACTCTCATATTCTATTAATGAATCTCACCTTACTGAATGGCAATTTTATAATATTTATTATAAATAAATTTATATTTATCCAAGGCTTTTAAATGTGCATGCCCTTCTAGAAATATTCACTTGATGATTTATGCTAAGGAAAGACTGGTTGGATGAGCCAGTTGGATAAGTGAACACAGATGAATAACCAAGGCTGATAATTCACAGCTGTTTTTAATTGTCAAAATCAGGGTGGAGGTAGAGAATGTAACAGGTCAAAGGCACAAAATAGGATAAATTAGGGTATATTAGTAACACTACAAAACTATGAAAATGATCACGTAGATCTAGGTCCATGTTGGGGGAGGAAAAATGTTTCCTTTGCCCTTCTAGGTTCTTTGGTTGGTAAACTGGTAGAAAACAGATAAACAGGAGAAAAACAAATTTCATTATATACAAAGAGGAACCCCACGAGAATATGAGACCCAAAGACAAGGAGGGCAGTTGAGGCTCATACGCCATCTTATTCTAAGGGATGGGATAAGGGCCTGGGGCTTCAAAAGAGAGGAAAGTATTTCACAGGACAACACAAAGATCAAAAGATTTGCCCCACCATACAGGTAAGTCATTCAGATAAAAGTTAGTCCTGGTAATAGCTCATTCCCTGAACCAGGCCCCCTATCTAAATTCTTTCAGAGAGTTGAGGAAGAAGTAAAAGTTTTTCTGTAGTCAACTGAGTCTTGATTGCCTTTAGCTCAAAATAACCCACATGCCAAAGTTGCATATTTTGGGGTCACATTATTCTGCTCCCCTTCATCTGTCTTTACTGACATTGAAATAATATCAGAATACTCTGTGAAGGGGAAAAGGAGATTTTAAAAGAACATGTCTAGTATAACTACACTTGAATATGTATACATGCTTACGTGTACGTGTATTTCTATGGGGAAAAATCTAGGGAAATGAACAGCACAAGTTTTGACTGAGGCAGTGATGCACTGAGGCGGTGATGATTTTTTGGAGACTTTTCACTTTTTCTCCAGTTCCTCCTCGTTAACTGAGTATTTTTAGAATGAGTTTCTGCTACTTCACAAAAAAGAATTACATAACACTCCATCCTGAGGAAAACAACTGAGCTCTTCAGCCACTTTCCAAAAATGAATGAAGAAACTACATAAAGCTTTCTCTGTAGAAGATTACCCGATCTTCTGTTAGCAGCTGTGGATGTGAGAAACACGAAGCTCCCAGTGAACTATCCTCCACTGAGGAATCGATGGAGAATGAATGATTTAGACACACCGTGGAATCTCAAAGAGCCAACAACAAAACAAAACACCAAACTCATAGAAAAAGAAATCAGATTTGTGCTTACCCAGGGAGTAATGGAGAGGCACTGGCGAGACAGGATGTAAAGAGTCAAAAGGTACAAACTTCTAATTATAAGATAAGTACTGGGGACGTAACATCCGACACGATGACTATAGTTAATATGGTTGTAGACTACTTTTGAAAGTTGGCAAGAGAGTTAATCCAACAAGGTTTCATCCCAAGGGGGAAAAAAAAATTCAGTTTAACTATATGAGGAAATGGATGTTAATTAAATGTATTCTGGTTATTCTTTTACAACATATTTCTGTCAAGTTGTGATACAGGACACCTTTGACTTACAGAGATCTGTAGCTCAACTATAGCTCAATAAGTGAAACAAATTAAAAAATTTTAAAAACAATAAAATAAAACCACACCATGGTCACTGAGGGGGACTGTACTAGCTCTTTACCACTATGAAACGAATAACCCCAAATCTGAGGGCTGGCAACAGCCAATGTTTATCTTCTTACACTTTCTCGGGGTCAAGAATGCCAGAGTAGCTTACCTGGGTGGTTCGAGCTCTGAGTGTCTCGAGGTTGCAATCAAGGTATCATCTCTGGGCTGCAGTCACCTCAAGGCTCACCTGGGAAAGAATGAGCTTCTAAGCGCATTCATGGGGCTGCTGGCAAGGCCTCAGTAGATCACCTTCCAAACTTGCTCATGGGGCCCTGTCCAGAGGGTCGGTTCATGACATGAAACTGGCTCTCTCCAGCACTAGCAGGCCCGGGGAGAGTGAGAGACAGCACTCCCACTCACAAGTGGCATCCCACACTCCCACGTGTATTACTGTTCTAATACCTCCGCTATATTCTATTCCTTAGAATTGAGCCAATCCACGTAGCTGACACTAAGGGCTTGAGTCCCTGGCGGTAGGGATCTTTCGGGGCCACCTTAGAGAGTGCCCTACAGTATGGGCCAAAAGCAAAAAAGAAAAGAGACTAAGTACAACTAAGGCTTGTACAGGAATAGTCACAGCAAACAACAGTTCTGGAGTGATGGAAATGTTCTATATCCTGATTAGTAGGAGTCTGAATTACAGAGTCGCACGCATTTGTCCAAACTCATCAAATTACACACTTAAGACATATATGTGTCTTTGTATATAGGATCCCTAGGATCACTTTCCTAGGGATGCCTAGGTGGCTCAGTTGGTTGAGCGGCTGCCTTCGGCTCAGGTCATGATCCCAGCATCCTGGGATCGAGTCCCACATCAGGCTCCTTGCTCGGCAGGGAGCCTGCTTCTCCCTCTGCCTCTGCCTGCCTCTCTGCCTGCCTCTCTGTTTACCTGTGCTCTCTCTCTCTCTCTAACAAATAAATAAATAAAATCTTTAAAAAAAAAAAAAAGAAGTGATCCTAAAATGTAAATAAATACTCTTCTCAAAAACAAAAAGAAAGGAGACTGAGGGTTTGTTGAATATTGCAATGAGTTGAGAAGGAAGTGAATTATCACCTCCTTTGAAGTTCTCTGACAAGAAGTGAAAATGTGAATCTAGTCAAAGACATATTGGGAAACAGCTGAATGAAGAGCAATTTTTCAGCCCTGGGAATTAAATTTGGCTCCAGTTGAGGGCAAAGTAAAGGATCAAAGGATTTCTCAAAGTCCAGTGCCATACCGAAAAGGAGTCATTTTGTGAAAAGAAATTTTGGCGTAGGAGATGGAAGCAAAGAGCAGAAAGAGAGGGATGAAGGTCACCAACACAGAAAGAGATTGAAGTCAAAAGATGAATGATATTTGCCTCAAGTCATTAAACAAATCACAGATGGGGTCAGACCTCCTACTCTGATGTTCTAACTAGGTCCCACTGCTTGGGTATTCATCTTATCTAAAAATACTGCTACCATTATTGCTTTCGCTTGAAACCTACGAAGGGTATCTGGAGTTTCATTTCTTTCCACACACTGATACTAAATCCTTAACGATAAGATTCCTCCTGCTTTCGAAAACTCCATCCCCAAACCAACTTTAATAAAGAAGACCCAAAAAACGGTCTCTGAAGCTAGGGGGAAAGTTTAATTGAAACCAGTCTCCAGAGTCAGCATAGAGTTGAAGTAATCAAGGCCAGATTTTCTTTCTTGTAAAGAAATCTACAGCGACATTGCAGCCTACCTGCTCTGATTCGTGCTGCTCTGAGCCCTGAATATCCATCGAAATAAAACCACTTATTGATGTTTTTCGGAAGCATACTGTTTTTACTGCAATAATTTCATTTTTTTTTCCCCAGCAAGGAAGCAATAGCCTGAGTATGATTCGGACTCACTAGAAAATGTTCCTAATGGAGTCACCAAAAACTTCAAGACCATAAAAATATAACCCTATATATTAAGGGCTTTGGGGGAAGAAAACCACAGCGCAATCAACATTCTTCAAGAACAGCAGCAATGTTTAATGACCAGCTTCTCGCCAAGTTTCAGAACCTTATTTTCCACGTTCCAAAAGCAAAGCATGGCCATAGAGATTGCCAACATGCTATAAGCATGCACACAGATGCATGCGCACACACACACACACACGCATGCACGCACACGCACCCCTTTCTCTATATTTTATATGGAAGACCTGAAAAACTTGGATTAAAAAAATTTGCTAAATTTCATGAGATAATCTACCATATTGCAGGTTTCTTCACTTCCAGCGTACCAAACAATACTTATCAGAAAGGATAATTATGAATGCAACCTGTAAAAAAGAAGGCACTAGCCTGGGCCCTCTCTAAGGGTCCCTTGCAAGCGTGTACTTGACACATTTTGTGCATAAATGAAGACTGCCTCACAAATGCCTCCACATGCAAAAGAGGCCCATGAACACCTTTCCTGTTTCACATGGCTTTCCCTCTGCTCTTCCCCAGTGCCAACTTTCTACCTCTTTTAAATATCTTAATTAAGCAAATCTAGGCATGGCATTCTATGAAAGATCAGTATGGTCAACAGAGTACAGGACTTCTGACTAAACCGAGACTGGAGTACAATTAAGTGGCAATGAAAGGATTATTCTTTCTGCCTGTTTACCTCTTCTCTCCCATTTGTCTCATTTTGTCTACTAGCTTTGACCACAAACCTTTTTTAAAGTTAAAGTCTAATCCGAGTGCCCTCAAAAATATTCCATGGGCATACACGCGCGTGAGCACATTCAGAAACATTCCATGGTCTTAAGGAGAAAGAAAAATATTCTGCCAAGTCTGTCTCCTGTTAATTGTCCTTAGTATTATTATATGAAAAAAAATAAGTGCATAAGACTATCAATTCTCACACACAATCAAGCAGGCACACATTTTGAAGTTTTAATTAAAATCAGTAGCGCTACCGATATTGTAATGTCTGAGGGTAACACTGAGCCAAGTAATCACCTGCCTCCCAGGTGAATGGCAATACACACACAATTCATTATAAAAGACTTTGCTGCCGAAACCACCTCGGGATCTCTGCGATTCAGAGCAAGTGTTCACACATTTAACTACAGAAGCCAACTCTGCCAGAGAAAAGTGGTTGAGCTACTTTCCTTAACCCAGACACAGCACGTCTCTGTGTTAGGCCGGGAGCCCCCAAGCTTGCTATGAACTTTGCTCATCTTCCCTGGCCCCACTAACGATCATCCTGCTTCCTGCAGTCAATGCTGACTTTTGTACTGCAGAGGTTGGTAATGCCATTCAGGGAGATAACCTTTCCTCAAGTTCGCTGCTTCCCATCTTCCCGTTATGAGCAAAGAGCACTTCAATAGAGCTAAAATAACGTTTACCTTTCCTTTGATGAGGAATCACTCTTAAGTTCTCACTCTGAAGGTCCTTTGAAGGCTCCTTTTTTCCCTAGAAATGGATTCTTGGGACAGGGTGTAAGAGAGAATTTGGGAAGCCCGCAGACTGAAACAGACTGCTTAAAAAGATACTTTGCTGTCAAAAGTTTCATTCAGGATCCTGTGGATACTAAGAAACTGAAACACAGGCACTTAAAAATAGAAGTTTTGAGAGGGTCACAACTGTGCTTATTGGCAGTTTTCTAAATGATCTTGGTCAAAATTATACTTTCTAAAACAGAAGTCAGCACAAAGCGATTCTTACATAAGTTTTTACAGAAAACCTCTACTTCAAATTCGAAGGAATGAAAGGAGGAAGGAGAGAGTGAAAGAGAAAGAAAATTAAAAACTGCTCCAAGTACTCTGTCTTAAAAAAATCAGAATTTTCTTGAGGACTAGATAAATGTAGTAATACATTTGTTTCATCAACATCCAAATATGCAAGTACAAGGGGTCCCAGCCCTCCCTGGAAGGATTCACCTTGCAATATTGTCATTGCCACCGCTCTGAGGGAGGGGCATAGCCTTGGGGGCTTGGACAACTTTCGTTGACCTCTGTGGGTTCTTCTTTAAAAGACACAGAAATATCTTGCAAAAATCAAGGAAATGACAAACTTTGAAATGTTAATGCTGTGGTGATTTTTCTAAGCAGTGAACAAAATTCAGCATTGTTTTTAAAGCAGGACTAATGGTAGAGGCAAATAGTTCTTAGCAATATTATGAAAAACACTCTTTCTTTTTACAAAGCATTGGTCAGTCTGATCTACAATGAAGCCAGGTAACAGTGACAGTCATACAAGAAAATTCTAACACAATACAATGATATTTAGAAATCTAAAACCAGGGGCGCCTGGGTGGCTCAGTGGGTTAAGGCCTCTGCCTTCGGCTCAGGTCATGATCCCAGGTCCTGCTTCCTCCTCTCTCTCTGCCTGCTTCTCTGACTACTTGTGATCTTTGTCCGTCAAATAAATAAATAAAATCTCAAAAAAAGAAAAAAATTAAAAAAAAAAAACGAAATCTAAAACCGAACAACATGAAGTTCACATATACAGTGTTGTTACCTAATAAACCTTTCAAACAATAAGCTAGAAACTGCTACATACTTAATTTTAGGTCCTGAGTCAGGAACTAAAAATATATAGTTGGCCACAGTTAACTAATGGTTTATTCAAATCTCACATTCTTAGCAAATGTAAAGAATATGCATTTAGTTTCTTCCTCTCTTTTTAATAAATTTATACATAATGTTTTTGAGCATTATAAACTGTTTCAATACTGAGGACATCAGCTGAGTGGGGCATGTTCTTCCTGTGGGATGTAATACCGCTGAAACATTGAAAATCATCTGGTTGTAAATGGTCTTAAACCAGACTTACAATCAACAAATGACATTAAGAGATTTCAGTCCACATTAAGAACAAAGAAAAATAGCCAAGTCAGCTGAATCCAATGAGGACATAACGGTGGTCTGCCCGGCATTCCTCCATGATTCTGCTTATTGTGCTTGAGTAACCTTGGATAACAGCAATACCATGCCTTCACCAAATACTCAGTAAATCTCCAAGCATGATGCTAGTCATTCTATGACCTAAATTAGTTCATTCAACAGCCCCTTGAAACCCAAATCATGTTTTGCTCTCTTCTTAACACTTTTTTTTAACATGGAGGTTGAAGTCTATAAATTGACCAAATTTAGTCAGCTAATGCTAAGGGAGACCATTATTTGAACTTGGCTTTATTATGCTGTACTGTCCCACATACCTCTACCCCCATATACCAATCATTGCTCCAATGGTGTCCTCAATGCCGGTTGCCGTCTCTAACCTTCAATCATCAAAATCTGCAAATGCTGACCCCCACTTAAATCTCTCCTCCACTGGTGACAAGTCTCTCATTACATAAATAAGACTTGCCTCTCTCTGCCATCCAGCCATTGCTGTAAATGGCCCAATGCATACCTCTGAAATAGACTCCATAATTTTTCCTTTGACCCTATCATCTAAGAAATGAAAAGGTGCCTTCATGTATAAGGTTTGTTAATACACTTCCTTATTAAGTCTCCTAAGTGCAGGAACATAGCTATTTAGCCATAGGACTGGGGTACGACCTCAGATTTTTCTCTTCTGAAGCCTGTGCCCTTTCCTTTATAGTGAACTGGGACATCCAACAAAGAATATCTGAATGACAGGGCCATCATCAGAGGGAGCCAGGAATTGTGGCTTAGACAGCACCGAGGGGATCGGAGGTGTGTCTCTGCTTGTTAACATGGCTGAGTGGCGGCAAGAGACTGCAGTAACGCATGTGTTCTCCATGTGACACACTGTCACAGTTGGGCCAGTTCCACCACACTGGTTTTATAGGCTGATTGGATCATCTGCCCATTCACATGAGGTTATTTCCCTGTGACTCATTTTTCACCCCCATGGTTAGAATGTTGTTTCCCCGAATACCACTTCTAATTATTAAGTGAAAGTAACACAACGGCACCCCAGAATCCTCCAGCATAGAGGACAGAGGACAGGGTCAGGGCCCCTGTGGGCTCAGTAAGTGTCCATTTTTTTCATCAGTATATGCTGACCCAAGCTGAATAAAGAAAAAAAATATGTTTTAACTCACACAAAATAAACTTTACAGGCAACTAACGATGGTCACATGATCCCTCGAATGAATATTCTCTATCAACCAGCATTTGGATAAGGAAGTTAAACCTCAGATTACAAAAATGAGTAGTTAAGAGCCTTTGGGATGGCTGGCAGGACCTCACAGCAAACTGGCATGATCACAAAACAATCAAAACTGCACTTTCCCCAATTGCCTCCTTTCAAGGACTGAATTTCTGGAATTGGCATTGCTGGCCAAAAAAAAAAGAGTCAACACAGAGATAATACAGCAGTCTAGCAACATAAAATGGCATAAGAAGATTCCCTATTTTAAATCTTTCATCGTAATCAGACCTTGTTATTAAAACTACAGCAAATTCAAAGTCTATTCAGCTCAGCAAGCACATGAGAAGAGTGGGTAATTATTTCAGTCCCTTACAACCCCTTTACAGTTATCTGGCTGAGTTAATATCATCCACAGCAAGCAAAAGAGACACTTCTAGAAAATAATGCAGCAGTCTGGAGTGAAGCCACATGGTTACAGCAGGTAGAGAAACAAGCAGAGTATACAGAAATATCCGATACTTTATATTGAAAAAACATGGTCCAGTTAGCCCAGAAAACCAGTAAGTGTCATCTCAAATCACAAAGCAAACATTTAACTACAACGGATACCCCAGGACAAGACAATAACTGGCATTAATCTATGCTTCTAAGGGACGTGTAACTATAGAAGGTAAAAGGCAACCATCACTGACTCTCTTTTTCTTTTTTTTTTTTTTTGAAGAATTTATTTATTTGAGAAAGAAAGCATGAGAGTTGGGAGGGTCAAAGGGAGACGAAGACTCCCCACTGAGCAGGGAGCCTGATGCGGGACACCATCCTGGGACTCCAGGATCATGACCTGAGTTGAAGGCATTCACTTAACCAACTGAGCCATCCAGGTGCCCACTGACCATCTTTCTTAAAGGGAAATACAGTCAACCCTTGCACAACTCAGGGGTTAGGGGTGTTGACCACCCCCACCCCTGCACAGTCAAAAACCCACCTATAATCTTTGACTCACCTATCTGACACTTAAAGCTTAATTACTCAATACCCTACTGTTGACTGGAAGCCTGACTAACAACATCAATATCCATTAACACATATTTTGTATGCTGCATGTATTATACACTGTGTTCTTAAAGTATGTGAAAGGAAATGTTATTAGGAAAATCATAAGGGGAGGGACACCTGGGTGACTCAGTCTGTTAAGCATCTGCCTTTGGCTCAGGCCATGATCCCGGGGTCTAGGGATTGAGCCCCACATCGGGCTCCCTGCTCAGTAGGGAGTCTGCTTCTCCCTCCCTCTACCACTCTCTCATGCACACACTTGCTTTCTCTCTCAAATAAATAAAATAAATGTTAAAAAAAAAAAGGTAAGAAAGAAAATCATAAGGGGGGCACCTGGGTGGTTAAGCATCCGACTCTTGGCTTCAGCTCAGGTCATGATCTCAGCGTCATCAGTTTAGCCCTATATCGGGCTCTGGGCTCAGCTCGGAGTCTGCCTGGGACACACACACACTCTCTCTCTCCTTCTGCCCCTTCCCCCTGTTCACACACACAGACTCTCTCTCCCTCCCTCTAAAATATTTAAGTAAATAAATCTTTTTTTAAAAAAAAAAGGAAATCATAAGGAAGAGAAAATAAATTTACAGTACTGTACTGCATTTATCAAAAATATGTGTCTAAGTGGACCAGTGAAGTTCAAATCGGTGTTTTTCAAGAGTCAGCTGTCCTGCCTTGCTGCATGAACCGTACTACTATTTGCTATTCAGAAGCCAATTTCTTATAGATCAGAACATTATTTTGTTGAAGGGGAAGTCAGTGGTTTAGAATTTTCTATTTATTAGATTATCAAAGACCAATTACAGACTAATTAGCATAACTCAGAAAGATGACTTGATTTTGAATATCCTTGGGTGGCATCCTACTAAATTTATTCTCCTTCTTTAGTGGAGCGACAGTTTAAAATGATGGTTAGTTCAAATGCATGTGCCAGGACACTAGATTTTAAAACCCACACTGCATACTGCCAAAGTAAAATGGACACTTTACATAGAATCTAATATATTGTGACATCTTTCAGTGAGTATATTGTGGTTGTGGTTATTTTTAAAAGTGATCAGAGAGTATGGATTATATCTTAGAAAGACAAAAACATTTGTCCTAAATCATCTTTTAAGTGCATGTCTTTTACCTGGAAAGCTCTTTGCTTGCTGACTGGCCATGAGCACATTTTGAAGTAAAAGCTTGGAATGAATTGCTCCTTATAGTGAAAAAGAAGAAGTCATGTAAGATTTAAGGGGAAAAAGAGGGACACTAAGAGCAAGGGGTAGTCCTCAGCAGAATGGTAAAGAAGCCAGAGAGAAGGGGCACTGTACACAGGAGGGGCAGAAAGAAAGAAACCTCCACTGGTAGTATGGGCTGAAAAATTCTTCAATAAACCACAAGGGTAGTAATCATGGTTTTCCAAAGTAAATGTTTGTACTGTACAATATGAACCTGCTTCATGACCTGCATATCTTCACGCTATGCTTGGTATAATTGGTTTTACTGTGGAAGCCAGTAAATGACCTAGTTCTACAACAAGGTTGGCACAAAACCAATGTCCATTCTCTCGAACAAAGGGATAAAGTGTATAGGCAGCATATGTTCGAAGGCTCAAACAGGGCACCAGGACACAGGGCCATATGCAGCTCCATTTTGATTATGTCACCAAGCTAGAGTCTAGAGACTTAAGCCAAAAGTAGAGCTTACCCAAGACTACAGCAGTTTTGAGCAGAAACGAGGTGCCAAACAGGAGAGGCTCATCAAAGCTGAGTCGTGATGGTGCTGGGAATCTCATTCTCAAGTCAGAATCACAAATAGCATGGTACAAGCTAGAACCCTCTGAGCAAGACAAGGAAAAATGTAAAATGTAAAACTGAAGGCAGATAATAAGTAAAGTGGAAAATAAAGGGCTAGATCATTAACAAATATATCACTGTAGTTTTGAATTTATAATGACCAAGAAGCTCATAACATCAAAATGATATGGCTCTTATTATAAAGATGAGGTCTATTAGCAGACCAAGGAGCTACTGTTTTTAAAAACAGAGGTTATTCCCCCCCCCAAATTCTCCATGAATTATCCTCCCACATGGTTACTTCTGCAAATCACTTCTTTCATAAGACTCCAAATATGGTGTTCATATTGTCTTCATAAAAATGTTTAAGTCCTGACTCTGGTCTTCAAACAAAGTTAAAAAAAAAAAAAAA